>JAKCPI010011130.1:0-38194 GCA_023213315.1 Euborellia annulipes | reverse complement strand
AAAAAAAATAACAGGCAATTACATTAACAACAAACAACTCTCAGAAAGCGGTATAGATGAATTTCTAGATAAATTTGATTCCTCCTAATGTCCCCTTAGAAAGTATAAACTATTCAGAACCACCACATGGCCACGATGATGTACTGATAGTCTTTTCTCTTACAATGAATTAGAGAGCTTGGTATCATTAAGCAAAGACACCGCCCCAGGAATAGATAGAATTTCATACTCAATGATTAAACACCTTCCTCTAACTGCGCTTAAATATGCCTTGACATCTTCAATGATATTAGATATCAACATATAATTCCTGCGTCATGGAAAACACAAATAATAATTCCAATATTAAAGCCTGGGAAATCTTCTTCGTCAGGTGCTTCTTATCGCCCGATCGCATTGTCAATGTATCTAAAAATATTCGAGAAATTAATTAAATGTCGGATGGAATACTAGCTGAAAATAGTTTTTCAATTACCTTTATATTCCTTTGGTTTCCGAGAGAATCGTCCACTATGGATAATCTGACAGTTCTAGTTAACAGCATCACCAGTCCTTGTATAAAAAAATCACTAGTGCCGCATTCATAGATATAGAAGGCGCTTATGATACTATTAACCTACATCAACTGCACAAGAAACTCATTGGATTGGGAATAGGACATTCAACAGCGACATTAATATTTAAAGCTGTTATATGGTAGAAAATTGCAGGTATATTCTGACACTGGAGAGCTATCAAGAATAGTGCATGGAGGGATCCCCCAGGGCTCGATTTTAAGTCCTCTCTTGTTTATATAGTTATACATATGATATCGATATATACCTTCCTGGAGATTGCAGAATTCTGCAATATGCGGATGATTGAATGTTGTATAATTCTTCCTTGTCTATAAAACCGACCGTTAATGTCCTATCCCAAACAATTCTGTCATTAAATAAATATCTGAATCGAAATAGTCTGAATATATCATTTGCTAAATCTTCTGTTGTGTCTTCACTAGAAGAAGAATTCAGTGTCCTGAAAAAGTGAATCTGGGAGGAAACGATTTTCAAATTAAGGCAAATGTTAAATATCTCGGTATGGTTCTAGATTCGAAATTAAGGTAAGCAATCTCATATAATTTACCTAATGAAAAAATGTATACCATCTTTAAACACTTTGCAGGCCATGGCCAATTTCAATGGGGCGCTCACCCTGAATCACTGCTGACTATATACAAATCACTTAATTCGTTCAAGGCTAGAATACGGGAATTACCTGTTCAGGAACGCCGCCAACTGTCATTTAACAAAATTAGACAGAATTCAGTATAAAGGCCTTCGAATCTGTCTAGGATATCTTAGATCGACACCAACAAATGCTATATTGATCGAAGCAAATGATCCCCCGTTGGATATGAGGACTGAGTTCATGGCAGCTAAGTTCTTTTTAAAGCGAAAAGCCAGATTTTTTCATCCTACTATTGAATCCATTGCTTCTCTCGAGAAGGCATATGATAACTCTGGCTTCTGGAATAACACCAAGATACCCCACTTCGTCAAAACTGTGAAAAATTCAATAATTTAAATATTAAAATGGAAAAGTTTTCTTTAGCACCGATTCATAAAGTAAGCCAGGAAATTATTAATACCCCTACCAATATTCGGTTAAATGAACCATATTTAAGAGAAGGAGAGATATTCGACCACCTAATCTTCACAGATGGATCAAAGAACCATGCGTCAGTAGGATGTGCATTCTTCAATTCATCAAATAGTTTCTTTCATCTCCTTAAACTACCGGCGCCAATGTCAATTTATACGGCTGAACTTATAGCAATTAGGGAAGCCTTATTTTATGCAAAGCAAATAACATGAAAAGTATCAATATAATATCAGACTCAAAATCCGCACTAATGGCTATTTCGAATATAAAGAAAAATAAAAAAATTACCAATTTACAAATACAAATCGCTAATCTGTTGGAAACGCTTTCTCGAAATAATCAGATGGTAACATTATCTTGGGTAAAATCTCACTCCGGCAACCCAAATAACGAGTTAGTGGACTATCTCCCTAAAGAAGCCTCAACTACTGGACACCTCTTGAATGAAGGCACCCCCTGGAGGGATGTCGTCTCCGTATTCAAAAAGCAGCTGTTTGTAGATTGGGCTAATGCCTGGTCTTACTCGTCTCAAACTAAAGGCTCCGCTCTGGCTTCTCTAAAGAAAGTACCTGGCCCCTCTTGGTTCAAATATCTTCCCGACTTAACAAGACCGGAAATAATAATGATCAATAGACTAAGGATCAATCACTCCCTCTGCAACTATCATAGACACAGATTCGCCTTATCCGACTCACCATATTGCAACTGCGCATTAGTTCCAGCAACCCCCGAACATCTAATTCTCTTTTGTCCGTTGTATAATATCCCCGAAAGGAAAACAATTCTAGAAAAGATAGAGCCCAAATTTAGAGACCCTCCTAACATAAATAGTATACTTAAACTCCCCGATGAACAAATAATTAAGTGCATCTACCCAATTCACACTAAAAGCAGGCATAACATTTTAAAAGTAAAAATAGTCACATCGTACAATAGCCCTATCCCCCAAGTTCCGCTCTTTATATGTATGTATTTTATCACTTTTTACTTCGATAGCTATACAAGCCTTGATATTTTCTTTTCTTATACGTATATAAATTTATAATGATATATCTTTACATATATATTTATGTTGTATATTACTGATTTTTATATGCATGTATTTGATAATAATTTTTCTTGGTATATTTATGTTGTATATTGTGTTTTTCTGATATGCATGTATTTGATAATAATTTTCTTGGTATATTTATGTTGTATATTGTGTTTTCTGATATGCATGTATTTGATAATAATTTTTCTTGGTATATTTATATTGTATATTGTGTTTTTCCGATAGGCATGTATTTGATAATAATGTTTCTTTATATGTATATTTTTTATATGAATTTTTATATATTTATGTAAAATGGGATGGCCAGGAAGCCAAATAAAAAAAAAAAAAAAAAAAAATTTTTTGCTCGATTTAATTGTTTCTAAGAATGAGTGACGTCATAATCAGGTTTTATTTTTAGAGGATGAATGGAGTGAAAGGCAGCTTCTTTAAGAGACTCTCTCTTTCTCACTTGTACTCATGATCTTCCCTCTCTTTCCCTTTGGGTGATAAAATCTCAATGCTCTAATCCAATACATTTTATTTACTTTTTACTTATGAAATGCAAGTGACCAACTAAGGTGCTATGGAAAACTAAATAGGCCTATATCTCGACACCAGATTTTTATTCAAGATGATAAGGAATAATTCCCAAAGAAGAATGCAGCCAAATTTATTTCATTTGATTTTAATAAAAATTCTTAATCCCTTGCTAACGCTTCGGTTTGGGTTTGAACCATCATCGGAGCTACAAACATGGAAAATAATACAAAAGGTGTTTTTGTTTTACAAATCTCCTTTATTAATAGGCGTACTATGCTTTTTCCTCATGGCGCATGTGCGTTAAAATAATTTCTTAAATATTATAGACAACCTTGCATTGCCTAAGTCTCGTTCTGCTCCTATGTACTAGGTTTTGAGGTCCCCTGAATCTATTTCCTACCATTATATAAAAATATTTTGAGATTATATTCAACTATTTGATATTATAATATTAATTTGCTCTATTTATATTACCATAATAGTTTGAATGTATTATTTAAAAACATAAAGACAAAATCATAGATATGATTAATTAATTAAAAAAATCTTTTCAGTAATGATTTGTAAAACAAAAACAACTTTTGTATTATTTTCCATATTTGTAGCTCCGATGATGGTTCAAATCCGAACCGAAACGTCAGCAAGTGATTAAGAATTTTTATTAAAATTAAATGAAATAAATTTGGCTGCATTCTTCTTTGGGATTTATTCCTTATCATCTTGAACATAATACTACAGCCATAACAAATATTCAATTACTACAGATTTTTATTTTAACAAAAATTAAAAAAATAAATAAATAATCGCAGCAAACATAATAATATAACTCAACAATAGCCATTTTTAATTGTTTAAGTTTGGATATAATATTTTTTGAGATCAATATCCTATGAGATAATATAATTCATATGACGTTTTTTAATAACTACCTTGATTTATATGTTTATATTTTTAACTTTGCCCATCAACCGTAGGTTGGACAGGTAAAGTTAATGTAATCGTAAAAAAATCCCGAAATTTTTCTGAAGCTGCTAAAATGCGTTTTGAGGTCCCCTGAATCCATTTAAGTACTTTTTGGAATGATGTCTGTGTGTGTGTGTCTGTGTGTGTGTGTGTGTGTCTGTGGTAATTTTTTTCGTCAACGAAAACTCAAAAAACTATTCATTCAATTGTTTTGAAATTTTGCACACATAAACTAGAGGTAAAGGTAAAGAACTGAAAAGCTTTTGGCAAACATCGGACCATTAGGGGGCGCTCTAGAGGGGGGGCAATATTTTTTTCTTACATAACCTATAATTTTTTTTATACATTCAGAAACTAGACTTTCTCCCGAGTAAAATGATATATAATATAATATTTGTATCCTAATTTGTCATAAATTTGTTAAAAAATCATTTAAATTCGAAAATTATGCATAGCAACAGAGCAAAATCAAAACAAATAAACAAACGCGTTGCGTTATTTCTTTGAATAATGGGGGGGGGGGCAAAGTTGTGCGCTCGGCTTAGTCCGACCCTTTATTTTTTATTAATTTTATTAATATGTTATATATTATATCCTTTATAAGTAGGGGCTACCTTGTTTTAATACTAGTAATTTTGATAGAAGTGTTTTTATAAACTGTAATATTAGTTGTATAAATTTCTTTTTATATAATCTGATATTTATATGTATATTTTTTATAATGTATATTTTGTAAAACTTTGTACAAACAGTGGATGGCTGAATGGCGGAGGCTAACGGCCAAAAAAAATAAATGAAAAAAAATAAATAAAATAAATAAATAAACAAGCCTTGTATTTCTAATTTCACGCCTTAGTTACGCCTTTGGGTCTTACAGTTAGTTAATGGGCTCTTAATTAATCATATGATTAACTAGATGTGAAAAGACTCAAGTCATATCTTATCCGAGGGATAGCTAGTTAATTAGAAGTCAAAGAATTATTCATACTCAACAAATAAGACAGGCATTTGTTACAGAGAAATTATAAAAATTCAAAATAAATTTTTTTTTTGTTTTATGAATGATAGTTATCGTTATAATTTTTCCATCATTTAATCCAATTGCCATAAATTCCTGGCCCCAGACGAACGAAGAACGAACAGGTAGGAGAAAAAGGAGAGGGCGGGCAAGGGGTTGAGTGAGGGCGCAAGGGGTGGTTGCGGTGCTCGAAAGAGGGAGGTCGTAGTAAGGGGGTGTACGCGCATGCTCAGTGTCAATTCGCCGGCCGTCAAAGCAAGCATAGCGGTGCTGTGCGTACGGTCAGTCGAGATTTCGCAACCGACGCGCGCCCAAATAAACCGAGGCCGATATTTATTTATTTATTTATTTATACATACTTGTGTGGGTATTAATAATAAATTAAATAAATAAACGAACGGGAGAGGGACTTGAACTGTCAAGAGAGTGGTGACACAGTGCGTGTGCTTGTGTGTTTGTATGAGTGTGACATCATAGAAAATAATAGTGATTTAGTGCCATAATAGTGATACTAGTTAAGGATTTTATTCAACTACGCTCATATAAAGGTAAGAGATGCTGTCAGATTTTTACTCGGGGTCTTTGACCCCCCCGAGATTTTTTTTATTTCTAAGTGTTTGATAAGTGCAACAGTCAGTTTCCCGCTCTCTTTATTTCTATTTCGTCGTGAGAAAAAAAAAACAATATGACGTTTCTGTTAGCTATCTAAATAACGCAATTTTCAGAAAATTTCGTTTGACATTTTTATACAATGAAAATAAATTAATTTTTTTTTTATCCTGGCTATATCCCTGAGGGCCCAAGTACTGTGCTTTCCGGGTATGTTTACTCATGTTTTTTTTTTTTACAACAGATTTTTACTTTCTCTTACCTATGATATATGTAATTATATATATAGAAAGTATTGGATTCACGTCAAAAATTCGATGTCGAGATTTTGATGGATATACACGTTTTAAGGACTCCTGAATCATAAAAAAAGGATTTTCGCGACATGGTCCGTTTGTCTGTCTGTGTGCCTGTGTATCTGCTTTGAACCAAATATCTCAAGAATGAAAAGAGCTATGAGGTTGAAATTTTATATTTAAGTAAGGTACCCCCTGGGACGTGACAGGAAACTTTTGAACAAAATTGTCCAAAGAGTACTAGTACTTTACTGGAGCACTTTTTCAGTTTTTTTCGATTTTCTCAAAATTTGCTCCAACGCTTATGATTAAAATTCAAAAATAAATTATTTTTTACATACTCTTTAAAATGTATATTCTCATTTCGCCCTCAAAATTTTGAAGCACACTTTACTTTTGTACTTCATAAGAAAGAAATGATTACAATCGTAACAAAATATAAATATTTTCCCATGTTTATAAATTTTACATCTTAAAATTCTTTTTTTTTTTTAACGCACACTTTTTCTTGATTCACACTAATAGACACAGTCTTCTCGGCAACTCAGGCCATAAAAGACATTAACGATACTCATTAATTTATTATGTTACAATTAGAAGGTCCAGGCATTCTTATTTAAGCCATTTGGATACCAAATAGCTTAAATAAAATCATCAGAACTGCCTGGGAACCGAACCCCCGACATTTGGTTTACAAGGTAGGTGCGCTACCAACTACACCAAGCCCGAGGGCTCTTGAAATTCGAATGTACCTTACTGTCGGAAACTATTATAAATATATGTATGTATGGTTGTACGGCTTCTATAAATATACGTAGTCGACAAAATCTGGTGTGACAAGCACAGAACACAACTTTCGCGCTGTGCGACCAGTCAGATCAGATTTTTTTGTTTTACATTATTGTAAAGAATTTTTATGTTATTTTATTTACAATGTGTGATCTCTCACCGATAATTATTCTTCGCTTATTTATTTCTTCACTTTAATATTAGGGTCCGACCGAAACAAGATTTTCAACCGAAACAGAAACCGAATATTCGGCCTCAACCTTAGTTTCGGCCGAAACCGAAACTTGTATTTCCTATAAAATTTTTTTTCATTTTACCTTTTTTAGGGTGACTAAATTTTTTATATATAAATATAAATGATGACTTCGAGTCAGTCAAGGAAAGAATAATTTTTTTTTTTTTTTTAATTTTTCTCGATTATATTTTTGCCCAGTGTGATCATCAAAATCAGATATCGAATTTTTGGCATGCCTGCAATACTTTCCCTCGTTTTATTACTTATACAGGTAAGAGAAAGTAAAAAAGATTAGAATAAAAAAGAAAACTAAACAAATATTTCTACTAAATGGAATGTTGAAATAAAAAAAAAAAATGATTTTATTTGGTCCACGGTTTCAAAATTTAGATATAGATTTATATACATCTTCCCTCTTTTTATTACATATACATGTAAGAGAAGTAAAAAAGATTAGAATAAAAGAAAATAAAACAAAAAATATTTCTACTTTAAAATGGAATGTTGAAATTAAAAAAAAAGAATTTTATTTGGTCCCAGGGCGGATACAAGGGGGGGGTAGGGGGAATTACCCCCCCGAATTCGAAAAAATACCTTTTTTCGCGAAAAATTTATTTTAATGTAAAATTTTTAAAATTAATCTTAAAAATTTGATGTGTATTTATATTCTCAAACATACAGAACCTTTTAAATTCCGAAATTAAAAAAAGCGCGACAGCCACAGATTATCCCCCCCGAACACCTCTATCCGCCCTTGTTTGTCCGTTTCTCAATTTCCCCTCTTTATTTTCTTCCCCCTTCTTTCTCCCTCACAGTTAAAATAGAAGAAAATAGCATGCGACTTATTTGAAATTTTTGAGAGAAAACAAAAGCTGCATACAAAATTCACTGGATCTTCTCTTTCCATTTCATTGGCCAGTATAAACTTTTTATTAAACCCACAAATTGGGGAATTAAAATAGATATAAATATTTTTTATTTTGAAGTAACAAACACATTTCATTATCATGAAAAGCGAAAACGATACGTCTGTGTCGATGACATTAAAATAGAAATGGACATAAAATGTATTAGTTCGAAATAAAAAACTTGAAACGAATCACCTAGTGTTGTTGTTTCATTATCATTTGATATTGGTTTTAGTAATTTTAACCAATATTGAATAGCCTAATTTGTTTTTTTGATTTTTTAATTTTAAAGCTTTATGACTTCATTACGTCCTTCTAAATTCATTTTAAGGATAATTTTGTTTTTACTTTCTCTTGCCTATATAAGTATTATTTAGTATTGCGATCATGTCAAAAATTGATGTCGAGATTTTGATGGATATACACGTTTTGAAGTCCTCTGAGCCCAAAAAAGTAGGTCCCGCAAATTGTCCGTCTGTCTGTCTGTGTGTGGACATTTTTAAGCATGAACTACAAGGTTGAAATTTTATATTTAAGTTACGCACCCCCCCCCCCCTCCAAGGCGTGAAAATAAACTTTTGAACAAAAAGTACTAGTACTTTAATGAAGTACTTTTTCAGTTGTTTTTCGATTTTTTTTGGCTCTAACGATTTTGATTAAAATTCTTAAAACAGCTATTTTTTAGAAGCTCTTTAAAAAAGATATCAGTAAAACTTTTTGTCAAAATCGTTTGAAGTACACTACTGATGTAGTATTTTAGATTTTTCAAATCCTTTTTCCGGCTCTTCCTTTCATAGAGGCAATGTTAAATCCCCATATGGGGATTTGCATGTTAATTTCGATTCAAAAGGGGGTCCCCCTTTGGAACTCTTTACACATTTAAAAAAATTTCTTCCAATTCTTATGAAATTTTGTATTTATTCTAGGTTCATTCTATATTGTGTATAAAATATCCATATATGAGATTAATTTTTTGAAAAATAACCATTTCACGCAGTCAACATTTAAAATGCGATTTTGGAACTAATGTGCTATGGGAAACTAAATACAGTATATCTCGACCCCGAAAAAAATCTGTTGTGACAGCACAGTTCACAACTCTCGATTTTCAAAGGTAAGAGAAATTTGTGGACTGTGCGACCAATCACACCAGATTTGTTCTTTAAGTTGGTCAGTAATGACACTTGTAAATTAAAAACAAAAAGAAAACCATTTTCTTTTTAAATTTGTGGGTGTAATAATAAGCTTATACTAGATAATGGAATAGTAACACACACCTAGCGTATTTTATATACTAGGCTATATGCCTACTTCAGATTTTAGAAAATTTAAATAAACATTTGTCAACACCTCGAGCCTTTCGGCCCCGGGGTGGGGGTGGGCATTTAGGGGCGTATTTATTAAATTTATGATAGTAGCACCCGGGGGACGTTCGCCACGCTAGTTTTTCGAGACCACCCACCCGAGATTCCGTTGTGCTTAATATTTTTTTATTTATTAGAATGACTGTAGGTTGTACTTTCTCTCTCTTTGATATTTGTTTGTAAATAAAAATCAAAGGCTTTTTTTTCACCATCTTCAAAAGAGTTAAAAGCAGAAAAATTTTAATTGAAAAGAAATCTATTCCCTTTTATTAATTTACATGTTCAATTATTATTTCCGAGAAATTTCAAACTCAAATTATTTGTTGTTGTTGTTCTCTTCTAAGAAGCAATATATTTGTAACCTAATCATTCCAAACAAGACGCAAAACATCTCGCAAGATATCTATTTCATATGCGGTATATTAGGAGCTGTGTCCGTTTGTCTGTCTGTCACTTTAACCATTGAAATTTCAAAATGCAGCGCCCTTAGGGTAGAGGATATTAGTGAATAGCCGGGTCTACAAATACCCATTTGGGGATGCCTCACAACACTATTTTCACGGTAATTTTTGTGAAGCATTGAGCACTATCAAAAAAGATTTGGTGTGACTGGTGCTTGTCACACCAGATTTTTCGAACAATATATATTTAGTTTCAGCCGATTTTTTTTTTTCAAAAACACTAGGCACCCCCTGAGGCGTCAAAATAAGCTTTTAATCAAAATTGGCCAAAAAGCCCCTAAACTTTTTCGTGCATGTCTCCCTAACCGGCCACTATAGACACATGAGTTGTAAGACGTTGTCACGTCAAAAGTACTAGTACTTTACTAATGTATTTTTTCAGTTTTTTTTTTTTCTCAAAATTCGCTTCAACGATTTTGATTAAAATATTCAAATAATTCAATTACAGTAGAACCTCGATAAGTTAAAGTTCAAGGGAAACGGTTAGAAATTTGAGTTATCGAGTTTTTTACTTATCGAGAGTTGAAGTTAGAGAGGTTATTGAATATAATTTTTAACGTACCGAGGTTTATTGACTTTGGGCACGTGAGTGAAAAAGGAATTTCGTTTGATCTATTTGTTTATTTAGAATAGTTTAGTTAAATATAAATTAAATTAATAGATTTATTTATTTACAAAAAAATCAGTAATTTTTTTTTCTGCTTCATGTATTTTTGATTTTCTGCATCAACTATTTTTTCGATGATATGTAAAGAAATACTTTAAGTTATAGAGGTCACCAAAATATTATTTTAAGTTATCGAGGGCTATGCTCAAAATATTTGTTTAAGTTACAGAGGTTTTGTTCTTTAAGTAATAGAGGTTTTACGCTGTCAAGGGAAGGGAATTGAAAAAAATTTTTAAGTTACGGAGGTTTTGAACTTAGCGAGGTTTAACTTATCGAGGTTCTACTGTATTTATTTAATTCTCTTTAAAATCCCCCCCCCCAGTGGTCTATTTAAGTCATTTGGTATCCAAATGCCTTAAATAAAATAATCGGACTGTCTGGGGTCCCAACCCGCGACGTTCGGAATAGAAGACGCTTTAGTCTCGTATACTTTTTTTTTTTTTTATTAAAAAAAACATTCACACTTTTTTCTCATTCACACTCACACTCACACACACATTCACGCAGTCTTTTCGGCAACTTAGGCCATTTAAGACTTTTGACGATAACCGTTATGAATATATATTATTATTTGGGGTCCAGGCATTCTTATTTAAGCCATTTGGTATCCAAATGCCTTAAATAAAATTATCGGACTACCTGGGGTCCGAACCCGCGACGTTCGGTATAGAAGGTAGGCACGCTACCGACTACTCCAAGCCCCGTGGGCCTCGTATACTTGATAGGAAAGATAGGAGAAATGGTTGCCATGGTAACAAAATATAAATATTTTCCCATGTTTATAAATTTTACATCTTGAATTTTATTATATCGGCGGAACCTAAATATACTTCGACACAAAAAAAAATGTGGTGTGACAAGCACAGGCCGCAACTTACCAAATGTAAGAGAAAGTTGTGCTCAGCGACCAGTCACACCAGATTTTCTTAAAGATCTTTTTCGCCATCAGATTCCATTCAGGCCATTATATATTTCAATTTAATTATAAGGACCGTCGTCAAAAAAATAAATACTTTTGTGTATTATCCGTTTATTTGTAGATATTTCGATTCCAGTGATATAGAATCATCTTCAGTACAATCAACAGATGTTTTGCAAATCGTTACTTTTAAATTGATCATCCTTACGGCCATCTACATAGATTATTTATTTCAATGTTTGCCAGTCTAAAAAATTATAAAAAAAAAAACAATAAAAATAAAAAATTATACTTCTATATCCCATTTTCTTAAACAAATGAAGTTTTCGGTATAAAAATTCTCAATTCGAACCCAAAACGAGTTAGTGAAAACTATAGTAGTTTTCAAATAATTCGTTGCCCTCGGGGCTTGGTGTAGAGTTTAGCGTGCTAACCTCGTATACCAAACGTCGCGGGTTCGGACCCCAGGCAGTCCGATGATTTTATTTAAGGCATTTGGATTAGACATGGGTCGATACGCGATTTTGCTGTACCAGGTACTCGCTGTTACAGGTACTTGTTCGTACCCGATATTTTTACCAGATATTTTTGTACCCGATACAGATTTCACTCAGCAACGCTAACTTCACATAAATACAAGTAACAGATTCGATACGTAGTAGTAGTAGTAATTTTCTTGGTCTCCAACCGTTGGTAATTTAGCCACAAATCTGATTTGATACTTCGATCATTGTGAAGCTATCAATAAGAACTTGCTTAACTTGAAAAAAGAATAAACATGAAACTATTAAAATATACTTTAGTAATATACAAGGTGTACTTTTATTTTAAAAATTGTATTTATAATTTAAAAAAATAATTTTTCAAAGTCAAATAAATAAAGAGTACCCCAAATGAAATGTCATTTTACTAGAGACTAAATTAACATTTTTCAAAGTTTTTTTTCCCCTGTATTTATAAATATTCTTGACTTGAAAAATCAAAAACTCATAATTATTCATTACTAAAGAGTTTTTCAAACTGACTGAACTGACATTTTAATGTGTCCAAATTTAAAATGTCAATTTCTATACTGCACTAGAAAAATAATTAACAAATTTCTTTACTAGCGAAAGAAATTTAATTTATTGAAGTTCATTATGTTTTTAAATTCACAGTTACTTGTATTTTTACTTTTTTAATTAATGTTTTTAAATAAAAAAGTTTCAAAGTAAAAAAAACATAACTTATTTATTAAAAAAAATTTTTTTTTTTTCATTTCTCCTCTCTTTCTTAAATTAAAGAAAAGAGAAATAATATATTAGTAGAGGTAAAGGTGGTAATATGAGCCCTGTAGGTATTATGAGCCCCCAATATATCTCGTCATAGAGTTCACACAATCTAATGGGGATTGATGGAAACACTGTGTTCCGTTCGTTTTTAGGCCTCTAGAGAGCTTTGGTTCAGTTGTTGATGATAGATGGTGGATAAATCAGGTGTTTGTGTTTTCTTCTACTAAAAAACTTTGAAAGGTACCTATTTAGCCCTTAATTATGATTATTATTCGATTGCATTTACTCTAATAGGCTACGCAATCTAATAGAGTAGGTTTTAAGCTTTGATTTAATGTAGGTGATAATTAATTTAGACAGTAACAAAGATAAAATATGCTTTGAGGAAATTCAATATGGCTATGTCGGTAATGTGAGCCCCCTTCTGTGCCTGGTATATGAGCCCCACTTTTTGATGGTCCGTCAATACCGAAAAGTCCGTTTTGGAAATGCCAGTGGGAGTTGATAATCCCGGAGATGAGCATACGCCCTGTAAGTTTTGTGAAGGACTTTAGTCTGCCAATCATCAAGGAGAACTGTGGATATAGTGCCTGATGTGTGAAATGTGGGCGCACAATGACTGTGCTGGGACTGAAAAAGATGTTTATATTTGTGACTTTTGCAGATCATAAAATATTTTCTGTTTTCCAACTTATTTACACTAATATAGTTTTGTAATTAACAAAATACAATTTTCATAAAGGATATTTGTATTACTAACCTCTTTTTAACACTCTTTTTCATGTATTTACTCTAGGGGCTCATAATACCAGCACAGAAAATTTTTTCAACAAAACGAACTTTTTTGATTTTTTGTTATTATTTCACTTTCTGTGTATTTAATCGACTGCATACTTTTTAAATATATTCATCAATTGTTATAGTTGAAGTTCAACACAAATAATTTAGCAAAAATTATTTAAAAAAATTTATTATAACAAAAAAGAAACTAGGGGCTCATAATACCACCTTTACCTCTAATAATTAGATTTGTATTTAATTATTATAGGGCCTAGTGAGAAAAGTAAAGTAAAAAATGTAAAAATGATTCGGAATGACGTTCGAAAAGCGCGCCAGAGCTAGCGAAATTGCCCTGTCAGGAGAAAAGAGACGGGGCTGGGCGTCGCGAGTTGAGGGTCGCAAGAGAGAAGGAATGAGAGAACAGGCGAAACGAAAACTGTATCGGGTAAAGAAAAGACGCTCTAAAGTGAAAAGAAAGTATTTGATCAATGCGCAAGCGCGAGAAACCCAGTACGAGTCTAGTGGAGTGTGCCTGAGTAGCTGTTACTCAAATACCTGATATTTTTTGCTCGCACCCATTATGAGTATCTGTTACTTTTTCATACCTGATACAAAATATCAGATTGATACAGTATCACCCATGTCTAATTTGGATACCAAATGGCTTAAATAGAAATGCCTGGACCCGAAATAAATATATATTATTAAATAACGGTTATCGTTAAAGTCTTAAATGGTCCAAGTTGCCGAAAAGACTGTGTGAATGTGAGAGTGAATGAGAAAAAAGTGTGTTTTTTTATAAAAAAAAAAAAAAATTCGTAAATACGTATGCACTGGCGTATAGAAATTTATGGTATCGAATAATCAGTCGTTAATTTGATTTTTTTTTTTCCAAACCCTTCCCTTCTCTTTTTTTGAGTTTACAACAGCAGTTTTTTTTTTTTTTTTTTTTAATTAACCGTGAGTCATTCGAGACACCATGTGACTACTACACATCAACCCTCACTCTGCCCCCCTTTTTCCCCATTTTTATCGATCCCTAGACGACCCTCTATGGGATGAGAGAGAGAGAGAGAGAGGATGTATACTTCAATTTAAATATTAAAATAAAAATGCCAAAGCTATTTTCGTTCATGTATAAAAAAATTCTTGTCAGAATAAATCATATATATATTCGGGTAGCTAAGATATTCTATCTTTGAACATACATACGTACATATATATATGTATATGCCCCATACTTTTTTTTTTAATGTCAAAAGATAATTATTCTTTTAAAAAAGCTAAAAATGTGATCAAAAATTTATTTCCATTTTTGTTAAATTAATAAGCTTATAAAGATAGGGTAGAGCCAACCGAGGAAGAGGGGGAGGGGATAAGCCGCTTAACTTAACAACATAAAAGAGAGGGCGCGTTCAATGTTTCTATTAATTCTAAATAATGAAATAGTTTTTAATAAAGGGCATAAATGAAAGACCACATTTTTACCAAAAGGTAAGAGAAAGTTGCGTTCTGTGCTTGTCACACCAGATTTTTCGTGTCGACATATATCTAGTTTCCGCTGATATATTAGAATTCAAGATGTAAAATTTATAAGTAGGTGGGGAAATATTTATATTTTGTTACCATAAAAACCATTTCTCCTATCCTTCCTATGAAGTACAAGAGTAAAGTGGTCTTCAGAAGATCTCAATGGCAAAATGAGAATATACATTTTAAAGAGCATCTAAAAAATAATTGATTTTTGAATTTCAATCAAAATCGTTTGATCGAATTTAGAGAAAATCGAAAAAAACTGAAAAAATACATCAGTAAAGTACATGTACTCTTTGGCCGATTTTGATTAAAAGCTTATTTCCACGCCCTAGGGCGGTGACTAACTTAAATTTAAAATTTCAACTTCCTAGCTCAATTCCTTCAATGCTTTTTTGTCCTTTTCGACCTTTTATTTCCAAGTATTGATATACTCATATATAGGTAAGAGAAAGTAAAAATGTCTATATACATATAAATTTTATTTAGTTCATGAGTTTTTTTTTAATATTGTGTTATCAGAGCGCAGATTTTCCGGAGGTTGAACTCAGGATTTCCAACCTTTCCGGGGTAATGGTGTTCCGCTTGATCCCTGACACCACGGAAAGCCTGGAAATCCTGAGTGACCTTGCCTCCTGATAAAAACATATAAAAAGCTAATAAAATCAAAAACAAAGCCACACACTCTTTCTAATTTAAAAAAAAAAATTGATAACTATTCAAATTAAAACTCAATTTTTACTTTTTTATTAATTACTCTATATATAGAATTATAATTCGGCAACCTTTAGGGAAGGAATAGACGGCAGCATAGTTAATTCTAAATTGTTTTTGCCCTCGGGGCTTGGCGTAGAGGTTAGCGTGCTAACCTCGTATACCAAAAGTCGCGGGTTCGGACCCCAGGCAGTCCGATGATTTTATTTAAGCCACTTGGATACCAAATGGCTTAAATAAGAATGCCTGGACCATATATGTATATTTATCAATAACGGATATCGTAAAAAGTCTTATATGGCCTGAGTTGCCGAAAAGACTGTGTGAATGAGAAAAAAGTCTGAGAGTTTTTTCAAATTTGAGAAAAATTTTAAATAATATTGTATTATTTACAAATATAAAAATTTGGTTACAATCTAGAATGACATAAATTTATAATAACCAGGCCCGGCACCTACCCTCTCAACTTTTCTCAATTATTACCGGTATTATTATTTTTTTTTAAACACTCACATTTTTTCTCATTCACACAGTCTTTTCGGCAACTTAGGCCATTTAAGACTTTAAACGATACTCGTATGCTTAAATATATCTATTGGGGTCCAGGCATTCTTATTTAAGCCATTTGGTATCCAACTGGCTTAAATAAAATCATCGGACTGCCTGGGGTCCGAACACTCAACCCTTGGTATATAAGGCAGGCGCGCTACCAACTACACCAAGCCCGAATGCCAAAAAATATCAATACTATTCCAATCCATTGCCTGCTTGAGGATTTATTTACATTCATAGAATACACAAATGCAAAGAATACTTAAATATTTCTCTAATAATTTCCTATAGAGAAATCGTAACTTTAGAAATTAATAATTGGTTGTGAAAGATTTTTGTTTTTTAAGTATAAGCGCAAGCGTTCCAGTTCAGTGAGTGGGTGTGGAGTGAGTTAATAGCAAGCAGCACCTGGGACATTTGTTCGATGCCAGATGCAATTATAGTTAAATAAATGACTACCGACTTTTTAACATTTAATTTATTAAAATTTGATAAACAAATTGTTTCAACTTGCACTAAATTATTAATCATTAATGCCAAATTTAGAACGAATAGTTGCTTGCCTATTTTGAGCCAGCGAGGAATGCTAGGAGTTTTTTTTTTTTTTTGTTCAATTAATATGTAAAAAGGGTGGATTTAATTCTTGATAAATGGAGACCCCAATTAAATATTAGCACGAAATCAAAGCAGACTTAGATTAATATAAAGAGTACTTAAAAAAAAATAGCCAAGCTGATTTAAGATATATAATTATAATTTGATCTTAATAGACTGAATCACGGAGTTCGGAAATAGTTATATAGGACCTTTTTGGATTTCTAGAGATTGCCTAACATCAATTAGGCTCGTTAACTAGTCATAGAAAAATTGAAATAATATTTTATTCTCGATATCAAAATGCCTTCAGAAATATAAATAGGCCGTCGGGGCTTGGTGTAGGGGTTAGCGTGCTAACCTCGTATACCAAAAGTCGCGGGTTCGGACCCCAGGCAGGCCGATGATTTTATTTAAGCCATTTGGATACCAGATGGCTTAAATAGAAATGCCTGAACCCCCAATAGATATATTCAATACAACGGTTATATTCTTCTTCTTATATGGCCTGAGTTGCCGAAAAGACTGTCTGAATGTGTTTGTGAGTGTGAGTGTGAATGAGAAAAAAGTGTGAATGTTTAAAATATATATATATATATATATATATATATATTTAGCGTAAACTAAACATATGTTGACACAAAAAATCTGGTGTGTCAAGCGTGGAACACCACTTTCTAATACCGAAAGTTATGTGCTGTACGAGCAGTCACACTAGATATTTAATTTTTGATCTCTTTTAAAAATAAATTTTCGACCCAGATATTGATTTGAATTTATTTAAAAGGATTTTTTAATATTTTATAAAATGCCTTTTAGGCCACCCTGTATTTGAAGGGTCAGAAGATCAATTAGTGTACATGAGTAGGAGTGTCAAACTCATTAAGAGACTATTTTTCATATCAATGTCAAAAATCACTTATTATGTCTTTAGAGAGGGAATAGACGTCTTGATTATGCCCCTAAGCTTAACGCTAATTCATTTGTCCAGTCCAGTCGCCCCCTCTCCCCCTTCCCCTTCCCCTTCCCCTTCTCTCTATTCACCGAGAGATTACAAATGTTGACAATGTCGATACTTTGTGAATACGTTCATATTTATGAAAAATTAATTGCTAGCCGCGGTTTTGGGATTTTGTTTTTGGAGGGACTGAAATTTTTGTTGAGTCATCTTGAGGGAAGGGGGAGGGATAAGAAAATTTTTTTATCTTTAATAGCCCTATAACTCTAATATACTGTATACTACTGTACATTATAAATTATTTTGATATTTAAATAACACTTCAAGATAAATTTAAAAAAAATCTGGTGTGACTGGTCGCACAGCACACAACTTTCTCTTACCTTCGATAATCGAAAGTTGTGTTCTGTGCTTGTCACACCAGATTTTTTGTGTCGACATGCATTTAGTTTCCGACAGTAGGGTACATTCGATTTTCAAGATGTAAAATTTATATGTGAAAATATTTATATTTTGTTATCATGGCAACCATTTCTCCTATCTTTTCTATGGAGTACAAGAGTAAAGTGTTCTTCAGAAGATTGCAATGACAAAATGAGAATATACATTTTATTGAGAATCTAAAAAATAATTGATTTATGAATTTAAAAAAAAATAGTTGGAGCGAATTTAGAGAAAATCGAAAAAAAAACTGAAAAAGTGCATCAGTAAAGTACTAGTACTCTTTGGTCGATTTTGTTCAAAAGCTTCGTGTCACGTCCCTTGGGGGTGCCTAACTTAAATATAAAATTTCAACATCCTAGCTCTTTTCGTTCTTGAGATATTTTGTTCACAGACAGACAGACCCATGTCGCGAAAACCACTTTTTTGGATTCAGGGGACCTCAAAACGTGTATATCCATCAAAATCTAGACATCGAATCTTTGACATGAATCCAATGCTTTCTCTCTATATATATATTAACATATATATAGAGGCAAGAGAACGTATAATGTGTAAAAACAGTTCTTACTTTTTTTTTTTTAAACCCAAATTATCTAGTAATCACAAAAGATCACATATACTCCTACTCTATATGATCCGGAGGTAAATGTGTTGACTAGCTCCGGAGCACTAATAATTAAACAGAGTACAGATATTTTAACAAACACTTACCTCTTTTTTTATTGTCCTAATGGATTTTCAAATAAAGTTTTTTATTGAGTTCAATAATGTATGCATTTATTTTATTTTATTTTTTTTTTTCTCACAAATGAATGAATGATGATTGGCCTTTAAGCTGCGCTACAACATGAAATTTTGTAATTAAAATAACTACTCTCCTCCCTTTCCCTTCACCTCCAATTATAATTCTAATATACATTTAATAACTTTTTCATATCGCCTCCTAGGAATTAAGTTGGAAATCTTTCCCCTAAAATGGGAAGGGGGGGGTTCTTCTATTTTGTCAGGTTTCCCAGCATTAAATCAAAATGTTTGTCCATAAAATAGTGATAGAGCTTGAAATTGTGCTTCGATTGGGAATATACAAATTATACAACTAGGTTATATGTTTCAAAATGTTTTTAATTACTGTAAAAGCCCTCTTATCCGGTCCTCGGATTAACCGGTCCTCGAATTAATGGTCCCATCCCACTAGTGGCGGATCCAGAAGAGTTTCTCGGAGGGGATAATCTGGTGTGACTGGTCGCACAGCACACAATTTTTTCGTATTATCGGTATTTTAAAGGTGCATTCTGTAGTTGTTTACCAGAATTTATATACAAATCAAATTTTTAAGTATTAATTTTTAAAATTTTATATTAAAAACTCTGTGGTGGAACATTGTGCAATCGTTCAGATGGTGCAGAGGGAGGGGAAGGAGTTCCCAAGTTTGTTTACTCGCTTGCTTCACAGTCTATTTTTCTAATTCATACCCTGGAGAAATTGGGCGAGTTTTTTTTTTTTTTTTTTAATAAACACTCACACTTTTTTTCCTCATTCACACTCACACTCACACACAGATTCACACAGTCTTTTCGGCAACTTAAGACTTTACGATAACAGTTAATTAATAATATATCTATTGAGGATCCAGGCATTCTATTTAAGCCATTTGGTATCCAAATAGCTTAAATAAAATCTGTGATCCGAACCCGCGGCGTTCGGTATAGCAGGTATTCACGCTACCAACTACGCCAAGCCCGAGGACAATTTTGCGAGCTGGGAAAACGAAAGCGTGTAATGAAAATCACTTTTTTACCGAAACCTCGGATTAACCGGCCAAACGGGTGTCCAGGGTCTCGGTCCCCGGTTAAGAGGGATTTTACAGTATATATCATACAAAAATATTTAGTGCCGGTCGCTTCACTTCTAATTAACAAGCTATCTCTAGTTGACTATGACTTTTGAGTCTTTTCACATCTAGTTAAGATATTTCTTCATTTAGTTTATTTTACCCTCCATGTGACGTCAAATAAAAAAAAAAAAAAAAAAAAAATATCAGGAATTTTAATTATGTGTACATTGTCTCATTGCAACTTCATATTTATATGAATTTTTTTGTCAATGAATATTAAAAAACATTTTTATGTCAATATGATTTTATTACATTAATAATTTCTTAATAAGTAAATATTGAACGAGAGTCAAGTTAGCTATATTAATTAAATGAAATTAAATATGTCATTTTTTTTTTGTTTTATTTTATTTCGTGTAATTTCTAAATAGCTAAAAAATATTTTATTAAAAAATAAATAGTCTGCTAATTAATTTTGCAATATAGCCAATTGATATTAAAAAAAAAAACTAACCGGAGGGTCTTGTTTAATTTAATAAATATGCCCTTTATGCCCAATTGCACCGTATGAGTTAAGCATTATTTAACGCTAAATAATACTTAACTTTCCAAATTTCGTTGTACCGCTTGCAAAATCAAGGTTAAATGTCTAAATTTTAACTTAAATCTAAGCTCTTGATTTCGGGGGCTTAGCGTATGCTTAACCTAGAAAACAATTTTCTGTTAAATAAATGACATCTATTCCAGATTATATTGATAATATAATATTAATTATCTAATAATAATACATTTTTTTATTTGATCTAGATTTTTTTTTATAAAAAACATGAACAATATGAACTCTATTTTCGAAGATGATCTAAATATTATGAAAATAAAGGATTTTGGAATTTTTTGGAAATAATAAAATATGTAATATAAAATATATAGGTGCCCCGTATATATATATTTTTTTTATATTTGGCCAAGATATGCAGTTGAACTTGCATGTCTCTCGCAAGAGAATATAAAATAAAACTTCTTACTTGTCACACAGTTTAATATAAGACAAAACGATATTCTGTAGGCTATACATGTTTAATTTATTTAAAAAAAAATTTTACACGACCAGCAGGACTCACCAATGGACTAATTATTATTAACATTCCGATTTTCTATTATATCAAGAGTCGCGGGAGCGACTCGTCGCCGAGCAAGTAAAAAGCAAAAGAAAGCAAAGAAACTCTTAATACTACCATTTAGTTGATATTCCAATAGATGCCAATGGCCCATTGCATTTAGATGGACGAGTCGTCCCTAGACTATATTATCAAGAATGATTTTAAATCCTTAATAAAAGATAGGAACGTGAAAAAATTTTTTTGAGAAACTTTTCTCTTTCTGGGCGAATATCTCAAAAAGGTTTTAAGATATCGGAGCCAAATTTTTTTTATATTAAACTAGAATAAATAAGGATTATTTTGAGCACGAATTCAAAAAAAAATTCCAGTCCCAAAAAGAATGGCAGAGGCTCAAAGTTGAGATTTTGCCGATTTCGGAAGGTCAAAAGTTAGTCTCTTATTTTTCCTTTTTTTTTTTTTTTTTTTTTTTTTTTCTTTTTTACTTTCTCGTATAGAGAAAGTTATGTAATCGTAAAAAAATTCGACTTCGAGATTTTGATGTTTCTCCACGTTTTAGACCTCCCTGAGTCCAAAAAAACCATTTTTGGCATTATGTCTGTGTGTGTGTGTGTGTGTGTGTGTGTGTGTGTAAACACGATTGCTTAAAAACCAAAGCAGCTAGATCGATGAAATTTGGTATATGCTCCTTACACTAAAATTGTAGATTTCTATCAACTTTTGGAGTAAATACGTCACTTGGAAGTAGTACTTTACTTAAAAGTTTTTTCAAAAATTTTGGAATTTTCAATTTTTTTGTTATATTATGATAAAATACTCTATTATAAAAAGTTTTTATTCTTTGACATTTTTTTCGAAAACTGAATAGTTTTTTAAAATAATCAAAGAAGAAATAGAAAATTTTCGTTAATTTTGATAAAAAATCAAAACAAAATCATACAGGTGTCATTAAAAAAAGGGCAAATATAAACAAATGAATTTGTGAAACAAATGAATTTGTTTATATTTGCCCTTTTTAATGACACCTGTATGATTTTGTTTTGATTTTTTATCAAAATTAACGAAAATTTTCTATTTCTTCTGTGATTATTTCAAAAACTATTCAGTTTTCGAAAAAATGTCAAAGAATAGAAACTTTTTATAATAGAGTATTTTATCATAATATAACAAAAAAATTGAAAATTCCAAAATTTTTGAAAAAACTTTTTAAGTAAAGTACTACTTCCAAGTGACGTATTTACTCCAAAAGTTGATAGAAATCTACAATTTTAGTGTAAGGAGCATATACCAAATTTCATCGATCTAGCTGCTTTGGTTTTTAAGCAATCGTGTTCACACACACACACCCAGACATAATTCCAAAAGAATATACGAGAAAGTCTCGGGGAAGTCAATCCCCATATTTGTCTTTTTTTTCATTCTTTTCTTCAATTTTCAAATTTTTAGACAAAGCTACAGGTTTCCCTGCTGGACCGATTTGGATGAAATTTAAAATACAAATAGATACTATCAAAAACCCGATACCTTTGATGTAA
Organism: Euborellia annulipes; assembly: GCA_023213315.1. Classification (NCBI taxonomy): domain Eukaryota; kingdom Metazoa; phylum Arthropoda; class Insecta; order Dermaptera; family Anisolabididae; genus Euborellia; species Euborellia annulipes. The sequence continues at coordinate 15,412 of JAKCPI010011130.1, read as the reverse complement.
AATTTCATTTTGGATCAAAAGTGACTTTTTGAGAGGTATTCAAAATTTCAAATTTGTCCTATCTTTAACGTGGCGAAAAGACAATTCTAACTATTTTGCTCCCTGATGACGTCATCTAGGTACATATCTATTGATATTAGTAATTTTCATCCCTAATGGAATAAAAAATTTTAGGATGGATCCCTTCAGATAGAAATACAATAGATTAACGTGATAAGAAGTGCTACCAACATAACAAAAATAAAAAACCTGAAATTTTATAAAATTTGGTGAAATCCTATGGTTATCGTTTTGAATGGATACCAAACGATGTGTTTGGATGGATCCCTTCAGATAGAAATACAATAGATTAACGTGATAAGAAGTGCTACCAACATAACAAAAATAAAAAACCTGAAATTTTATAAAATTTGGTGAAATCCTATGGTTATCGTTTTGAATGGATACCAAACGATGTGTTTACATTCCACCAACATAACAAAAATAAAAAACCTGAAATTTTATAAAATTTGGTGAAATCCTATGGTTATCGTTTTGAATGGATACCAAACGATGTGTTTACATCCTACCAACATAACAAAAATAAAAAACCTGAAATTTTATAAAATTTGGTGAAATCCTATGGTTATCGTTTTGAATGGATACCAAACGATGTGTTTACATTCCACCAACATAACAAAAATAAAAAACCTGAAATTTTATAAAATTTGGTGAAATCCTATGGTTATCGTTTTGAATGGATACCAAACGATGTGTTTACATCCTACCAACATAACAAAAATAAAAAACCTGAAATTTTATAAAATTTGGTGAAATCCTATGGTTATCGTTTCGAATGGATACCAAACGATGTATTTACATTCCACCAACATAACAAAAATAAAAATCCTAAAATTTTATAAAATTTGGTGAAATCCTATGGTTATCGTTTTGAATGGATACCAAACGATGTGTTTACATCCTACCAACATAACAAAAATAAAAAACCTGAAATTTTATAAAATTTGGTGAAATCCTATGTTTATCGTTTCGAATGGATACCAAACGATGTGTTTACATCCTACCAACATAACAAAAATAAAAAACCTAAAATTTGGTGAAATCCTATGGTTATCGTTTTGAATGGATACCAAACGATGTGTTTACATCCTACCAACATAACAAAAATAAAAAACCTGAAATTTTATAAAATTTGGTGAAATCCTATGTTTATCGTTTCGAATGGATACCAAACGATGAATTTACATTCTACCAACATAAAAAAAATAAAAATCCTAAAATTTTATAAAATTTAGGGAAATCCTATGTTTATCATTTTGAATTAATACCAAACGATATATTTATTTTTTACTGTTTGGAATGCATATCTATTCATGGGATAACTTAATATTTAATAAACAAAAATTATTAAATAAACTTTAAATGTAATATTTCACAAAAAGAAGTGAAATCTCAGCCAAAAACATCGGAGATGCAAAAAGGGGCGCCTCGCATTATTTTTGCCCAGCGTCGAGGTGAAATCAAAAAAATGCGCCTCGCTTTTCTGATTTATATAAAAGCGAGGATATATGAAACAAATAAAATTCTGTAGGGGTTTTATTTAAGTGAAAATATTTCCTCGCTTTTATATAAATCAGAAAAGCGAGGCGCATTTTTTTGATTTCACCTCGACGCTGGGCAAAATAATGCGAGGCGCTCCCTTTTTGCATCTCCGATGTTTTTGGCTGAGATTTTTATATTTAACCTTAAATATAATTTAATATATAATTTTCTAAAGAGGTATAATTTGGTGTTCAATTTCTTTCCTTATTTATTTAAATAAAAAAAATTATAATCATGAAAATCAATATTTTGTTTTCTATTTTCTGATTTTTCTGAAATTAATTAATATTTATAAACAATATGTAATTAATTTAATTTAAGAATATTCAAATAATAAACAACATTATTATTATTATTAACATCTGTCAATTTTATCAAAAATCACCAGAATATCACTAAAATTTACAACGTTGCCATGTTGCACATTTATAAAATTCTTCTTTACTATTCCATGATTAAAATATTGCGGTTCAAAATAACAAGTTATTTAAGAGAAACTTTAGTTTAAGCACACTTAGTAAAGAGAGGCATAAATGTAAAACGGTGCAATTGGGCATTAATTTAATAGTGACAATTTCTCTAATTTAAAGTTATTTGGTCATTAGGTCATATAGATTAAAAGCTAATTTTTTAATATGTTATTAATCACTATCACATACGAATAAAATAAGATTTTGAAGCAGATCTAACGTAGGGTTATCGTGTAATTAATTATTAAAAAATTGAAATTTAACATGGGAATGCCGACGAAACGCACACATATCGAATTATATAGCCACCTCTGAAATATATTTAAAAAAAACTTACATTTTATCAATTAATTTCCTTACAATACATTAAAAATAAAATCAAAAGTTTCTGGCGTGGGCTTTTAAAGATATTTAAATAAGAAAGTCAATAAATTTCCGGAAATCACAGTCGGCCATATTTAAAAATATGTAAGTCACGTGACTCAAGCCAGTTTGGCAACGACGCATAAAATTCAACGCACTAACTTTTGATTCTAATTACTTTGGCTATTTCTATGGGTTATATTTATTTATTTATTCATTTTTTTTTAATTTCTAAACTGAGAGAAAAAAAATGAAGCACAACTTTATATTCTGTTGCCGACGTTCCCAAAGCTAGTCGCCCAACTACACCACGCCAGAGGGCAAAAAAATGAATTTAAAATAATTTTATAGATAAAATCATACTGGATGTGGTCCGGTGGCCGTAGTTTGGTGACCATTATTTAGTATGGATGCCAGGTAGATTAAAGAAAAGAAAAAATCGCAGGTGGAAAAAAATGCTGAGTTTTCTTTTGTACTTGTCTTTTATTTCATCCGAAATCCCATACAAATCAATTAGAGTTTCTCAAAAAATCTTTCATCTTTCACTGTGAAATTATACAACCATTAGGTTTATATAGATTTTCTTTTAAGGGTAGATTTTTTCATTAAAAGTAAACTTTTCAGAATCAAAAAAAAAAATATTTATTTATTAGTTCATATATATACTAACTAATCGTATGATATCTAACGACATACTAATTGTTCATTTCTTAGAAATTCCTCAAGGTTTACCCTTCATCCCCCCTTTTTGATAAAACAACACGCTCTCTCCCTCTCCCTCTCATATCATGAATACCTGGAAATCCTATTTAAAATTAATATCTCGATTTTAATAATTAATTACAATTTACTTAATGGTTATTAGCCTCTATGATATTATATTGTTGAATAATGGAAATTCTCCCTCCTCTGCCTTTATATACCGTACAAAGCACATACAATATGAGCTGAGAGAGTGTATATAGGCTCTCTCCGGAGTAGATATTTATAACTAGATGCTGTTGTCCCTTTATATTATTACTAATTTTAAATTATTTTAGTTGGTAATTAGAAAATGAGTTGTATTTTACTCTCAAATGGAACTTGTAATGTAGTTTTTATTTTTTTATTTATAGTTTTTATAGTTTTATTTATAAATCATTTAAAAAACAAAAATGCATTTAGTAAAATTTAATATATAGGCTTAATTAAGGAATAATAATTGTGAGATTTAATTTTTAAATTTTCTTTTTTACTTTCTCTTACCTCCATATATGTTTTTTTTTTTTTTTTTTTTTTATTATTATAAAAAAACATTCACACTTTTTTTCTCATTCACACTCACATTCACACAGTCTTTTCGGCAACTTAGGCCATTTAAGACTTTAAACGATATCCGTTGTAATTAATATATATATTGGGAGTTCAGGCATTTCTATTTAAGCCATCTGGTATCCAAATGGCTTAAATAAAATCATCGGACTGCCTGGGTCCGAACTCGTGACGTTTGGTATAGGAGGTAGGCACGCTACCTACTACGCCACATCCGGGTGCTCCATATATGTTAATATATATAGAGAGAAAGTATTAGATTCAGGTCAAAATTTCGATGTCGAGATTTTGATGGATATACACCTTTTGAGGTCCCCTGAATCCAATGGTCTGTCTGTGTGTCTGTATTCAAATTAAAGCATGAAGGAATTGAGCTAGGATGTTGAAGTTAAACACCCCCCTGAGGCGTGAAAATAAGCTTTTGATCAAAATCGACCTACTAGTACTTCCAACGTTCTTATTTTTGTCGTCACGGCTTGTGACGTCATGGCCTTTGACGTCACGGCTTGTAACCCGACATGCTGATATAAGAGCGAAAAAAATATGAAGCCATTAAATAAAAGTTTCACTTTAAAACATTTTTTTTTACAATAGGCTTTGATAAAAAATCTTTTTTTTTCAATGGCCTCATGATTCTTCATAGAATAGTTCATAATTCAAATTTTTTTTTAGATTTAAATAAAAAAATAAATAAATCTTTAAAAGAGGCCCCCCTAAAGCCGGGGGCCCGAAAGTGTTGCTTCCCTGTAGTTACGCCACTGGTGTTATTTAAAGATTTAACAAAATATTCTTATTTTGGTGAGCAGAAAAATGTATTTGGTCTGCCAAAATGGCATTTCACTGTCATCACATTGTTTAATAAAATTTTTTGAATGATGATGAGGGGTGGCTGTAGAATTTGAAATACAGGATACAGGCGTCGTAGCAGTCAGGAGAATAAATATAAAAAAAATTATGTAATTATTAATTGTCGTCGTTTCGGCTGCTATTATCGTATAATTTGCTCTGATAATTAAAAATAATATCTTGTATTAATTGCCCTGAGGAAGGTCATGATTAGTAACTGAAACGTTGACAATTAATTAATTAAATAAATATTTTTATATAACCTCCTGGCTGCTACGTCTCTTTAAATACATAAACCTCTGGCTTGGTATAGGGGTTAGCGTGCTGGCCTTCTATACCAAGTGTCACGGGTTCTGATCCCAGACAGTCCGATGATTGGTTAAATAAAAATGGCTTAAATAAAAATGCCTGGACTCCAATATATATAAATAATTAAAAATACAGTATCGTTTAGTCTTATAGTTGCCGAAAAGAAGATATCCCTATCTTAGAGGGGTAAATTGTACCTTTGCATCTCCCCTCTCTTCTAATATCGATCCACTTTTCAATTAAACAAATTTTCAGTAATAATTAATTACATGTAAAAGAAACCGGTTCTCGAGTGGCTTCAGTTTATTTTATTAATAGCCTTGACACCTGGTCAATTTTTTTTTATAATCTCTATTAAATAAAATAAATTTTGAGAGAGAAAAGAGGGAGGGAGCTCTTATTCTTTTTTTTTTCTCCTCTTCTTTTATTCTATTATGCAGATATTGCATCGAGTTCTTTCCAAGTTTTTTTTTTTTATTTTTTACAACAACTTTTTCTATTACTTTTGTTTCGAAATTCACGATCAAAAAGCTGCTGCTGCTGCTCAATTTTATTTTATTTTTTTTTTTTTTATATAAAATTCACGTTTCAATAAATTCGTAATTGTATAGAATATTTAGGAAATAAGAAGAAGAAGAAGAGAAGACATTATAATTTAGAAGTTTAGAAAATTTCTTTTGAGAAATAAACGTGTTTATATGGCCCTATGGGGCCTACGTGTATATACAATATAAATAATATATATATATATATATATATATATATGTATATTGAATATAGATAGTTACGTACATAAAAAGAGAATATCAAATACTATTAGGTACAGCAGGTTTTTTTTTTATTGAACTTACCTAAACTTCAAATTTGTTTATTAGGCCTACACCTTCTGCTTTTCAGAGATTCCATCTCTTTTAGTATCTACGGAAAACTAAAACTAAATTCCGCACTTTTGTAATGTCAATAACTTTTTTACAATCAATTTTACGCTAAAATAATTTGAAATTAAACTGATAGAGAATTTAATTCTCCTTCTAATCTATATATAATATTCGCTAATGTCCGTCTGTCTGTCTGTCACGCTCTATTTAAGCAACTTCCCGTTGGAATTTTGAAATGAAATTTTATATGCTTAAAGAGGACCTTCTTAGGATTACAAGAAAATTATTTTCATCCCGAAATTCCTATAACTTTTTGAGTTATTTATTCTTAAAGTTACGATTTCTCCCATAGGAAATGTATAGAGAAATATTTATGTATTCTTTTCATTTGGGTATTCCATGAATGTAAATAAATCCTCAAGCAGGCACTGAATTGGAATGCAATAATTATATTTTTCTTTTCGACCCCCGGGGCTTGGAGTAGTTGGTAGCGTGCCTACCTTCTATACCGAACGTCGCGGGTTCGGAACCCAGGCAGTTCGACGATTTTATTTAAAGCATTTGGGTACCAAATGGCTTAAATAGAAATGCCTGGACCCCCAATAGATATATTGAACATACGAGTATCGTTTAAAGTCTTAAAAGGCCTAAGTTGCCGAAAAGAGTGTGTGAATGGGTGTGTGAGTGTGAATGAGATATTCATATATGGGTAAGAGACCCACTGATGTGGGCGTGTGGATCCTTCGATCATTTTTAATCATTTTTACTCGGGTCGTCAACTATCTGAATGTGGAACTACGTAATTGCTAACTGCATTCTCTTATATTTAAAATCTCCTAATAATAATGTGAACAGGAACAGGTATATGAAGGCAGCCAGTAAAGAACAAAAACTTTATTTAAATATCGTCGACGTTTCGGGAAGGCGTCGCTCCCATCTTCAGGACGATAAATTGTTAATGTTGTTTAGATTGATACATGTAGGTCATACAAAATTGCAACACAAATCTGCATATAGGCCTAACATTAAATGTATGTTTAATTGTCTATGAGAATTGTAGTAGGTGCCTGGGCTTAATTTATTTTTGAATGGGCCTGAAACATCAGCACTGACCAAGATTAAAAGACCTACATGTATCAATCTAAACAACATTAACAATTTATCGTCCTGAAGATGGGAGCGACGCGTTCCCGAAACGTCGACAATATTTAAATAAAGTTTTTGTTCTTTGCTGGCTGCCTTAATCTACCTGTTCCTGTTGATTATCACTCAGCCATTAATTTCTTCTTTTCATAATAATAATAATGTGTTTTTTTTTTTAAGAACTTGAGATTTTCTACATATTCATTTAAAATTTTTTTTTAAATGTAAAACTAACAAATTAATTTATAAAACTAATTCCACCTCAAGAGAAATAGAAAACAATTTTCTCTTTTTTAATATAATAATATTCTTTGATAGAGGATCTAAAATTAGAAGAGGCAAGCAAAAATTGATTAAATGGATTCAACTAATTCAATCAACAGATTAAGTAGAAGAGGACGGGAAGGGCATTTGGCATTAGCCTGCCCTGTCTGCTGGACACCCTAAAGAGAGAGAGAGAGAGAGAGGCTAACCAACTCTCTCTCTCTCTCTCTTTCCCCATTTGACTCTTTAAGCCAATATGGAATATATTTAAATTTTAAATACCAGATGGTAAATTACTCAGTCACGTTTAATTCCTTTCTATTCACTTCTCTCCCCCTAAAGCCGGAATTAGTAGGCGTGGTGTACCTACTGTGCAAGGGGTGGGGTGTCTGTGTGTGCGTGTGTATATGACAGGGAATATAACAAATATTTTTTTTTTTTTTTATTCGTTAATATGTTATGAAGTTACAAAATTTGACAATGATCAAAAAAAATTTAAATTTTGAAGATGTGGAAAGTCACTTGAATCAAAATTTCCACAGGCTCTGTGTATTTTACTCCTTTAAATAAACTATGGTTATTTTTCAAAATTTTAATTTCATATTTGTATATTTTATACGAATTCTTAATAAATACAAAATACCATAAGAATTTGAAACAAATTTTTTAAAATGAGTAAAAACTCCAAAGGGGACCCCCTTTTGAATTGAAATTTACCTGCAAATCCCCATATGGGGATTTAACATTGGCTCTATGGAAGGAAGAGCCGGAAAATGAATGAATTTGAAAAATCTGTATACTGTATAAATCTGTAATACTCAGTAAAGTGTACTTCAAACGATTTTGACAAAAAATTTACTGAAATTTTTATTTTAAAGAGCCAAAAAAAAATCGAAAAAAAAAACTGAAAAAGTACGTACTTCATTAAAGTACTAGTACTTTTTTGCCGATTTTGTTCAAAACCTTATTTTCACGCCTTAGGGGAGTGCCTAACTTAAATATAAAATATCAACCTCGTAGTTCATGCTTAAAAATGTCCACACACACACAGACAGACAGACGGACAATTTGCAGGACCCATTTTTTGGGCTCAGAGGACTTCAAAACGTGTATATCCATCAAAATGTCGACATCGAATTATTGATATGATCGCAATACTTTCTATGTATTTCATACATAGGGTAAGAGAAAGTAAAAACAAAATTATCCTTAAAATGAATTTAAAAGATGTAATGAAGTCATAAAGCTTTAAAATAAAAAAAAACAAATTAGGCTATTCAATATTGGTTCCCAGTTTTTGAAAAAAAAAACAGCCCGGCCCAACCCCGGGGTTTGGGGGGGGGCCCCCAACCGGGGGAATTGTTAAAATAACTAAAACCAATATCAAATGATAATGAAACAACACTAGGTGATTTGTTTCAAGTTTTTTTATTTCGAACTAATACATTTTATGCCCATTTCTATTTTAATGTCATCGACACAGACGTATCGTTTTCGCTTCCCATGATAATGAAATGTGCTACTTCAAAATAAAAAATATTTATATCTATTTTAATACCCCAACTTGTGGGTTTAAGAAAAATAATGGAAAGAGAAGATCCATGGAATTTTGTTTACACTCGAAAATTTCAAATAAGTCGCATGCGATTTTCTTCTATTTTATTCCTGAGGGAGAAAGAAAGGGTAGAAATCTGCATTAAAATAAAGAGGGCGAAATTGAGAAACCCTGGACCAAATAAAATCATTTTTTTTTTTTTTTAATTTCAACATTCCATTTTAAAGTAGAAATATTTTTTGTTTTATTTTCTTTTTTATTCTAATCTTTTTTCATTTCTTTTACCTGTTGATTATTTCTTTTTATTGCGGCTGACGTTTCGGTCTTGGTCAAGTTAAGTATTTTCAAAGGTAGTAAGTAAGCAATTAAGGGGGTTCAGGAGCGACGTCTAAACGTACTTTAAAAAAAAAAACTAGACTATTATAAGAAATTTTTCAATGCGGTTTTTTTTAAATGAATTAAATTCATAAGAGATTATTGGGACATCCAGCTATAATTTTTTTAATGACTTATTAAAAAATTACACTAGTCGACAAGGTTTTTTTCACAAGAAATCTGATTAGTGAACCTAGTACATTTTTTCACCCTGAATTCAGATATGTAGTTAGAATTTTTCCATCAGGCACAGTTTTAGAGATATAGAGCAAAATAGATTTTAGTCGAAAATGGGCTCTAAAACGGCTTTTATTTAGAATGTTCAAATTATTTTTAACGGGACACCCCGTCAAATTATGCAGATAGTTAGAATACATATAAATTTTAAGTTTCATCCCAATCGGAGGTCATTTAGACGTGCCGCAAACGGCTTAAAGTTTTAAAAAATCGAAATTTTCAAGATTTTTTTGCTTTGGTCACCCCTAATACAATTTTAGATATCCCTGAATGAAAAAAACATATATGTACGATATTCTATAGTTCTTTGGCTTTCTAAAAATCATTCATTCGTAAAAATCTGTTAATTATTAACGAAATTATTAACAAAAACGTCAGCAAAGAAAAAACACCAGTACACTCACTGGACGAAAAAAATGGACTTCAATTGAATTAAAAAGCGAACCCTATCTACGAGAAGCTAATGTATCCTCTTGGAGCATAGGTTCACGGGCACTAACATTATTATATATTATTAAAAAAAATATTTTTTTGAAACTGATATCTTTATTTATACTTCTAAAAGAACAAGAGGTCCATTTTTTTCGTTCAGTGAGTATACTTGTGTTTTTTCTTTGCTCACGTTTTTGTTAATAATTTCGTTAATAATTAACAGATTTTTACGAATGAATGATTTTTAGAAAGCCAAAGAACTATAGAATATCGTACATATATGTTTTTTTCATTCAGGGATATCTAAAATTGTATTAGGGGTGACCAAAGCAAAAAAAATCTTGAAAATTTCGATTTTTTAAAACTTTAAGCCGTTTGCGGCACGTCTAAATGACCTCCGATTGGGATGAAACTTAAAATTTATATGTATTCTAACTATCTGCATAATTTGACGGGGTGTCCCGTTAAAAAATAATTTGAACATTCTAAATAAAAGCCGTTTTAGAGCCCATTTTCGACTAAAATCTATTTTGCTCTATATCTCTAAAACTGTGCCTGATGGGGAAAAACTGAAATGATATTTGAATTCAGCATGAAAAATACTTCTAGAATTTCATATCTTCATTCTTGTGAAAGAAAAAAAAGTTCATTTTTGTCGACTAGTGTTATCGTAATTAATTTTTTTGTTATCAAGCAAATACAAAAAGAACAATCTGTCCCAATAATCTTTAATTTTTTTAAAATTTAAAAATGAATTTATTGTTATTATTAATCACATATTAATTAAGAAATTTTTAAAATAAGCTTAGATGATTTATTTAAGAACCAACTGTCAAATTAGTTCAGCATTCTTGCAATAGATGGCAGGCTAGTCTAACAGACGATATAGTATTAGCCTATAACTGGCCTATATTTATATATTTTTATGCTTTTACAAAAGATACATATTATATAATAACATTTATAAAGTATTGTTAAAATATCAATGAAAATCAACCAAATGCATTAAATATTATTAGCTACCATTCTGACATCTCTTGGGAAATTTTTGAATTACTTGATTTTTTGGGCATACTTTTTATAACACACTACGCCATCTTATCAGGAAAAACATGCTTAACACCTTCGCTCCTATTCCGCCTTAATACGCACATTTCTGGGAACTTTTTGACATGAAATTTAAAGATATAATTCAAGGGACTTTTCTTTTATTATTAATTAAAAGAGAAATTGCATGACTAAGAATAGAGAGCAAGTGTTAGTGCGGAATGGCTTTTCCATCTCATCATCTCTCTCCTAAATCTCAATTAGGATCTATTATCGTATTTTATACACGACCAATGCTATTTCTGTGATATGCTAATATGTTTATATTTTTAGATGATCTCCCATTATAATGCTGGCACAGCACATGTGACTGCAAACCTCTAACTTGCGACCTCTATTTGTCAGATCCTAATTTGGGTGCAAAATAATTATGGAATAATTAATATATATACAGTATTTGCTGCTGCCTTTCTAAAAATAGAAGAGCGTCAATCACTCATCTTCTCTTATTTTTGGTAGAAATTTTAATTTAATCTATTTGTAATGGATGTTATATTTTCAAATCAAAAATTGTTTATTTTACGGGACAAATAAAATTATTTCTAATTATAAGTTTGTCAAAACTATTTGACAGTTCTTCTATTGGGATGGGGAGGGGGGGATTTAAGTTGCTTTAACGGATTCTACAGCCACTCTGTCCATCTAAGATATACTCTCAGGATCTGGTTAACCACTTGTTAACATTTTTATTGTGTTTTTATTTTTTATTTTTTTTTAACAAACTTTTTTCTAATTCACACTCACACACACATTCACACAGTCTTTTCGGCAACATAGGCCATTTAAGACTTTTAACGATAACCGTTATTATTACTTTCTCTTACCCTACATATGCATGTCAAAAATTCGATGTCGAGATTTTGATGGATATTCATGTTTTGAGGTCCCCTGAGTCCAGAAAAGTGGGTCCCGCAAATCGATCTGTGTGTGTGTGTGTGGACATTTTTGACCATGAAGGAAATGAGCTAGGAGTTTGAAATTTTATATTTAATTTAGGCACCTTCCGACCTCGTGTAAATAATCTTTTAAACAAAATCGGCCAAAAAGAACTACTACTTTACTGTTGTACTTTTTCAGTTTTTTTCGATTTTCTCAAAATTCGCTCCAAGGATTTTTTTTTAAATTCATAAATCAACTATTTTTTAGATGCTCTTTAAAAAGTATATCAGTAAAATTTTTCGTTGAAATCGTTTGAAGTACCCTACTGATGTGGAAATATTCGTAGCTCAGCGCCTTCTATGAATCATCGCGTGGTCAAGTTTGGAACTAAAGTGCTAAGAGCAACTAAATATATCTCGACACAAAAAAATTTGGTGTGACCAGCACGGTGCACAACTTTCTCTTATCGAAGGGTAAGAGAAAGTTATGTGCTGTGCGCCAGTCACACCAGATTTTTTATAATATCTATTGGGGTCTAGGCATTTCTATTTAATCCATTTGGTATCCAAATGCCTTAAATAAAATCGTCGCACTGCCTGGGGTCCGAACCCGCGACGCTCGGTATAGAAGGTATGCACGCTACCAACCAGACCAAGCCCCGAAGGCGTAAAAGAAAGTAAAAACATTCAGATCATTAATTCGAGTGTTGCCGATTTCCATAATGAATCCTTAACTCTTTCACTAATATTTCCTTCCATTATTATAACACAATGTCCTTCTCATTTGAATGTTAATAATTAATGTTTTTCCGACAATTAATACCCGAATTAACTGGATAGTCCTTTATCCAAGTGGACGCTACTCAGAGAGAGTGCCAAATTTCTAACAATATAAAATTACAATTGCAGCGTTAATGAAGTGCCTGCCTGCCTGCCCTTGTTCGATTTATTGCAATATTAAGGGTGTAATAAAATAAATTCGGAGGTGTGAGTGAGCCAGCCTTCCAGGGCTCAAGAAAATAAATGGAGATCCCAGTAGATGGCGCTCCATTATTTTACCTCTCTCGCTGCTTTTCGGGACATACAGTATTTCATGCATTGGCAGCAGAACCATTTATTTATAATTACAATTGGATTCGATCTCGTTGCGTTTTTCATTAATCAATCAATGAATTAACTTGTGATAGCCCTCGGGGCTTGGTGTAGGGATTAGCGTGCTAATCTCGTATACCAAAAGTCGCGGGTTCCGACCCCAGGCAGTCCGATGATTTTATTTAAGCCATTTGGATATCAAATGAAGTGTGAATGAAAAAAGTGTCATAAAATAAATTTTATGACTACATTAGTGTGAATATTAAAAAAAAAAAAAACCAACTTTCTCTTACCCTATATTGAAATACATAGAAAGTATTGCGATCATGTCAAAAATTCGATGTCGGGACTTTAATGGATATACACGTTTTGAGGTTGTCTGAGTCCAAAAAAGTGGGTGGGTCCTCCCAAATCGGTCTGTCTGTGAACAAAATATCTCAGGAACGAAAAGAGCTAGAAGGTTGAAATTTTATATTTAACTTAGCCACTCCCACAATGGGAGAAAATAAGCTTTTGAACAAAATCGGCCAAAAGGAACTCGTACTTTACTGATGTACTTTTTCAGTTTTTTTTCGATTTTTTCAAAATTCGCCTTAACGATTTTGATAAAAATTCATAAATCTATTATTTTTAGATGCTCTTTAAAATGTATACTCTCAGATGGACCAAGGGTGAAATGGATAAAATCCCATCCCTAGAATTCTACAATGAACTGGTCTTCTATTCACTAACTTAATTTTAAGGGATCTTAAGTAATACGTAATAAAAATTTGATTATTTTAGACCACCCTCGTCCTTTTAAGCAATAATAAGGGTTTTTTTTTTTAATAAACAAACTCTCACACTTTTTTCCCATTCACCCTTACATTCAAACACCCATACACACAGTCTTTTCGGCAACTTAGGCCATTTAAGACTTTGACAATAACCGTTATTATTTATAATATCAATTGGGGGTCCAGGAATTTCTATTTAAGCCATTTGGTATCCAAATGGCTTAAATAAAATCATCGGACTGCCTGGGATCCGACCCTTGGTACACAAGGCAGGCGCGCTACCAACTACCCCAAGCCCTTGGACCAATAATAAGTTAATAAATAATTTTACTTTAACAATGGTATAAACCAGGGATCGCGAACCTTTTGAGACTTGGATCAAACATTGTTCATATTTTTTTATTACTAGCTCATGGGTCACTAATGTGAGTTAAGTTTTTAACTGCGTATTTTTAAAACTGAATATCTTTAAAATTCAATTGGCTTAGAGGGTAAAAATGGGCGTGGTTTGACGATTTGAAAATTTTTAGAGCGCCTCTTTAGGTGAGTTTCTGTGAGTAGCAATCGTGGGTCAGTGTCCAACCCACGGGTCATAAGTTCGCCATCACTGGTAAAAACACATGATAACTCCCATCCCCTGTCCCTCTTGTCAGCAAAATTAAGCAAGCTTCCTTCTCCTCTAGACTTCTTACGTAATAATATGCCTACTAAGTCACGGAGATCTTGGGTCTAAATTTTGAAATTTATTGCCTGTTTTAGAAATAATTTCTTATTTATTTTTATATCCATTTAGATTATGATATTGCCTGTTTATGATTATATAAGAGCTTAGATTATAAAACGTGTGTTTGGGTATAAATATTATTTTAATTTGTACCTAATACCAAAGCTCGCCTATTAGGATTTGCCAGTGTAAAGGATTAAATGTTACAATATCATCATCGGATTCAGTTACCTTAATCGTCGGAGTTGGCCATCCAAGGCTCAATATTGTTTGTTGACAGAGGTCTTGTGGATGTTGTTCTTCTCTCAGTCCTGTTTGTTGCCCTCTTCTTTTAGTAGAAATCACAAATGTTACATCTAGAGCTCTGCATTCTTATTACCAATTTCTCTAAAGAAGACGTCATGAATAAAATTGTTTTTGTTGAATAAAAACCAATTTTGTATTTTTTAAGTTTCAACTAGCTGAGTTATCATTGTTGTCATTAGTTGTAATTGTATCTACCAACTCACCTTGTCCAGGTCACTCACTTTTTTCCACTCCGGATTATCGTAATTCCAGCATATCCTTGTTTACAAATTATCACACTTATATGCTACAAAACACTTGATTCGTATTTCAAATCAAAATTGCTATAATTACAATAAAAACAGAGGGAAAGTAATATTAAAAGAATGAAGGATGTGTAGAGATAGAGGGTTGGAAAATAAAAAAAATTTCCATGGAAATTAAGTTATACGCCTTTATGTCTCGGTTGTAGAATGGAAGGAGAGACGAGATGGAAGGCGCTATGAATAAACAATGAAATCGAATTGGCATTTTATATTAAACTGTCTGTTTTTGAGGAAGGAGATGGAAAAAGACAACAGCCAACCCACATACGAATTGTAGCTAATAATTTCGATAGTTATTTCAATCTCTGAGTATGAGGTCTTTCCTTTGAGTAATCAATTTTTTTATTGATATTAAAACCAAATTTGTTGCAACCAAAAAAAAAAAAAATTAGTTCCCTTTTGCCCAATTGTGGTATATATTTCTTAATTATTTTGATAA
>JAKCPI010011129.1:0-11338 GCA_023213315.1 Euborellia annulipes | reverse complement strand
AAAAAAAAAAAATTGAAAACTATTCAGATGAAAACTTATCAACAAATTAAGTGCGGGAAATCAACCAAAGATCCTTAGATCTGGTTTTTAAATCTCCAATTTTGTATTAATTACTCTATAAATAGGCGACCTTTATAAATACTATTCCAATCCAGTGCCTCCTTGAGGATTTATTTGCATTCATAGAATACACAAATGCAAAGAATACTTAAATATTTCTCTATACATTTCCTATGGGAAAAATCGTAACTTTAGGAATTAATAACTCAAAAAGTTATAGGAATTTCGGAATGAAAATAATTTTCTTGTAATTCCTAGAAGGTCCTCTTTAAGAAAAATATATTTCGTTTCAAAATTCCATTGGAAAGTGTTGTCAGCTCATTTATTACTTAATTAAGACATTTTTTTTTTTTTAGCAATTAAGGGTTTATTTAAGTAATAATAATATAATAAAATAATAATATTGAGATAACTAATATTATTTTTTTTTTATATAAAAACATTCACACTTTTTTCTCATTCACACAGTCTTTTCGGCAACTTAGGCCATTTAAGACTTTAGATCAATGATTCCCAACCGGTAGTGCCCCGGCACCCAAGGGTGCCACGAAAATGGCTAAGGGGTGCCGTGAGATATTTAGATAAACAAAAAAAATAAATAAATAAAGAGGCCACATGATTTTAACGTAAGCGGCAAAAAATTTCCGGAGTGCGGAAGAAAATTTAGCATTGCTAAAAAAGATCGAAAGATTTTCACGGAAAGGAAAAAAATTCCGCAAGGTTCGTTTTCCTGAGGGGGGGGGAAAGGAAGGGGTGCCCCTAGTGGGTAATGTTATTCCCATCGCACCTTTGGGGTGCCGTGGACTTCAAAAGGTTGGGAAACACTGCTTTAGACGATAACCGTTGTAATTAATATAGGGGGTTCAGGCATTTCTATTTAAGCCATTTGGTATCCAAATGGCTTAAATAAAATCATCGGACTGCGTGGGTCCAAACCCGCGACGTTTGGTATAGGAGGTAGGCACGCTACCTACTACGCCAGACCCGGGGGCAACTAATATTAAATTGCAGGAAATTTGTTAAGTCAACCAAACATTTCTGACTTTTTTTAATTTAACAAATTATAATTTTTTTTTTCAAATATTCAATTAAAATTATTTTTTACATAAAATTTAGTAAAAAATATGTATTAAAATATTAGAATTAGATTTAAGTAATTTATTTTGAAATAAATTTACTGTGAAAGATAAAGTATCATTCGTGAAAAAAAACAACTTTTTTAAAGCCATATTTTAAAGGCGGGTAGTTCAAATTGCCTTCTTTTATTTATTTATTTATTTATGTAAGGTCTTTTAGACTCCGTTCCTATTTATTTAAATTGATTGGTAGCCATTTTATAAAAGGAGACAAAATTCACAATTCAATAAAAAATTCACAATTCATTCACAATTGTTTTTTATAAATTAATATTTTTGACATACCTCGTGTGACGGCAGGCCCCACCTAGAAACTCGCAACGACTCGCAAGCAACCATGCGAGGTAGCCTGACTGTATGCAAAAACGCTCCGTGTGATTCCACCTTTATATGCTTAGCAACATCATTTGTCTTAAATTCATACATACTGTATAAAAAATGACATACAATGACGTAAAATTTGTTGAAAATGTTAGAAATATCTTGTTCATAATGTTGTAGCCTACATTGGTATTGAAAGATTTTTGTTTTTTAAGTATAAGCGCAAGCGTTCCATTTCACTGAGTGTGTGAGGAGGGAGTTAATAGCAAGCAGCACCTGGGACATTTGTTCGATGCCAGATGCAATTATAGTTAAATAAATGACTACCGACTTTTTAACATTTAATTTATTAAAATTTGATAAACAAATTGTTTCAACTTGCACTAAATTATTAATCATTAATGCCAAGTTTAGAACGAATAGTTGCTTGCCTATTTTGAGCCAGCAAGGAATGCTAGGAGTTTTTTTTTTTTGTTCAATTAATATGTAAAAAGGGTGGATTTAATTCTTGATAAATGGAGACCCCAATTAAATATTAGCACGAAATCAAAGCAGACTTAGATTAATATAAAGAGTACTTAAAAAAAAAAAAAAAAAAAATAGCCAAGCAGATTTAAGATATATAATTATAATTTGATCTTAATAGACTGAATCACGGAGTTCGGAAATAGTTATATAGGACCTTTTTGGATTTCTAGAGATTGCCTAACATCAATTAGGCTCGTTAACTAGTCATAGAAAAATTGAAATAATATTTTATTCTCGATATCAAAATGCCTTCAGAAATATAAATAGGCCGTCGGGGCTTGGTGTAGGGGTTAGCGTGCTAACCTCGTATACCAAAAGTCGCGGGTTCGGACCCCAGGCAGGCCGATGATTTTATTTAAGCCAATTGGATACCAGATGGCTTAAATAGAAATGCCTGAACCCCCGATAGATATATTCAATACAACGGTTATATTCTTCTTCTTATATGGCCTGAGTTGCCGAAAAGACTGTCTGAATGTGTTTGTGAGTGTGAGTGTGAATGAGAAAAAAGTGTGAATGTTTAAAATATATATACAGTAGAACCTCGATAAGTTAAACCTCAGCTAAGTTCAAAACCTCCGTAACTTAAAAATTTTTTCAATTCCCTTCCCTTGACAGCGTAAAACCTCTATTACTTAAAGAACAAAACCTCTGTAACTTAAACAAATATTTTGAGCATAGCCCTCGATAACTTAAAATAATATTTTGGTGACCTCTATAACTTAAAGTATTTCTTTACATATCATCGAAAAAAATAGTTGATGTAGAAAATCAAAAATACATGAAGCAGAAAAAAATTACTGATTTTTTTGTAAATAAATAAATCTATTAATTTAATTTATATTTAACTAAACTATTCTAAATAAACAAATAGATCAAACGAAATTCCTTTTTCACTCACGTGCCCAAAGTCAATAAACCTCGGTACGTTAAAAATTATATTCAATAACCTCTCTAACTTCAACTCTCGATAAGTAAAAAAACTCGATAACTCAAATTTCTAACCGTTTCCCTTAAACTTTAACTTATCGAGGTTCTACTGTATATATATATATTAGCGTAAACTAAACATATGTCGACACAAAAAATCTGGTGTGTCAAGCGTGGAACACCACTTTCTAATACCGAAAGTTATGTGCTGTACGAGCAGTCACACTAGATATTTAATGTTAATTTTTGATCTCTTTTAAAAATAAATTTTCGACCCAGATATTGATTTGAATTTATTTAAAAGGATTTTTTAATATTTTATAAAATGCCTTTTAGGCCACCCTGTATTTGAAGGGTCAGCAGATCAATTAGTGTACATGAGTAGGAGTGTCAAACTCATTAAGAGACTATTTTTCATATCAATGTCAAAAATCACTTATTATGTCTTTAGAGAGGGAATAGACGTCTTGATTATGCCCCTAAGCTTAACGCTAATTCATTTGTCCAGTCCAGTCGCCCCCTCCCCCTTCCACTCCCTTCCCCTTCTCTCTATTCACCGAGAGATTACAAATGTTGACAATGTCGATACTTTGTGATTACGTTCATATTTATGAAAAATTAATTGGTAGCCGTGGTTCTGGGATTTTGTTTTTGGAGGGACTGAAATTTTTGTTGAGTCATCTTGAGGGAAGGGAGAGGGATAAGAAAATTTTTTTTATCTTTAATAGCCCTATAACTCTAATATACTGTATACTAGGGCTGGATCGGTAAACCGGTAAAAATTTTTTACCGAAAACGCGGTAACGAACCTCTAATTCGATAAAAACCGGTTTTTTTCGAAAGTCGGTAAAAACCTATTTTTTCGGGCGGTAAAAAATTTTGGTTCGGCGAGAAAAAAAATGTTCCGCGGCGGCAAAAAATTGGCGTCTCTAAATAAATAAATAAATAAATAAATAAAAAGGTAAAATATTTTTCCGACCGGAAAAAATTTTGGTTCCGCGGAGGAAAAAAAATGTTTCGGCAAAAAATTGGCTCTCTAAAAAAAAGGTAAAATATTTTTCCGGCCGGGAAAAAATTTTGGTTCCGCGGAGGAAAAAAAATGTTTCGGCAAAAAATTGGCTCTCTAAAAAAAGGTAAAATATTTTTCCGGCCGGGAAAAATTTTGGTTCCGCAAAAAAAAATGTTCCGCGGCGGCAAACTTTGGTTCCGCGGGCGGTAAAAAATTTTTACCGACTTTCGAGAAAAACCGGTTTTTTTTTCATTATCGAGGTCGGTAATGAAAATCCATTACCGTCCAGCCCTACTGTATACTACTGTACATTATAAATTATTTTGATATTTAAATAACACTTCAAGATAAATTAAAAAAAAATCTGGTGTGACTGGTCGCACAGCACACAACTTTCTCTTACCTTCGATAATCGAAAGTTGTGTTCTGTGCTTGTCACACCAGATTTTTTGTGTCGACATGTATTTAGTTTCCGACCATAGGGTACATTCGATTTTCAAGATGTAAAATTTATATGTGAAAATATTTATATTTTGTTACCATGGCAACCATTTCTCCTATATTTTCTATGAAATACAAGAGTAAAGTGGTCTTCAGAGATTGCAATGACAAAATGAGAATATACATTTTAAAGAGCATCTAAAAAATAATTTATTTTTGAATTTCAAAAAAAAATAGTTGGAGCGAATTTAGAGAAAATCGAAAAAAAAGTGAAAAAGTGCATCAGTAAAGTACTAGTACTCTTTGGTCGATTTTGTTCAAAAGCATCGTGTCACGTCCCTTGGGGGTGCCTAACTTAAATATCCAATTTCAACATCCTAGCTCTTTTCGTTCTTGAGATATTTTGTTCACAGACAAACACACAGACATACAGACGCACAGAAAGACCATGTCGAGGAAAACCACTTTTTTTGGATTCAGGGGACCTCAAAACGTGTATATCCATCAAAATCTCGACATCGAATTTTTGACATGAATCCAATACTTTCTCTCTATATATATTAACATATATATAGAGGTAAGAGAACGTAAAAATGTGTAAAAACAGTTCTTACTTTTTTTTTTTTTAAACCCAAATTATCTAGTAATCACAAAAGATCACATATACTCCTACTCTATATGATCCGGAGGTAAATGTATTGACTAGCTCCGGAGCACTAATAATTAAACAGAGTACAGATATTTTAACAAACACTTACCTCTTTTTTTACTTTCTCTTACCTATGTATATATGTAATATATATATAGAGAGAAAGTATTGGTTTCATGTCAAAAATTCGATGTCGAGATTTTGATGGATCTTCACGTTTTGAGGTCCCCTGAATCCAAAAAGTGGTTTTCGCGACATGGTCTGTCTGTCTGTCTGTCTGTGTGTGTGTGTGTGTGTGTGTGTGTGTGTGTGTGTCTGTGTGTGTTCAATTTTAAGCATGAAGGAATTGAGCTATGAGGCTGAAATTTTATATTTAAGTTAAACACCCCCCGGGACCGACAAAATAAGCTTTTAATCAAAATCGGCCAAAAAGTACTAGTACTTTACTGATGTACTTTTTTCAGTTTTTTTCGATTTTCTCAAAATTCGCTCTAACGATTTTGATTAAAATTCAAAAATCAATTATTTTTTAGATGCTCTTTCAAATGTATATTCTCGTTTTGCCCTCAAAATTGTTTGAAGCACACTTTACTCTTTGTGCTTCATAGGAAAGATAGGAGAAATAAATGGTTGCCATGGTAACCGAATTTAAATCTTTTTCTTTTTATTAGATTAAAAATCAATTATTATTTAAACGCCCATTTTTTTTTTTCGGAGAAAACATATCTCTCTCTCTCACAAAACTATCTTCTCTTCTACGCGTTTTAAATTTTTCTACCTTATCTTCGCATTTGGCCAATGTTAATTTCCTATAGGGATTTGTATGTTAATTTCGATTCAAAAGGGGGTCCCCTTTGGAACTTTTTACGCATTTAAAATTTTTTTTCCAATTCTTATGAAATTTTGTATTTATTTACGAATCTATATTGTGTATAAAATGTCCAAATATGAGATTAAAATTTTGAAAAATAACCATAGTTTATTTCAAGCAATCAACATTTAAAATGCAGTTTGAAACTAAGGTGCTATGGGAAACTAAATATATCTCGACACAAAATCTGGTGTGACCAGCACAGTGCACAACTTTCTTACCGAAGGGTAAGAGAAAGTTGTGTGCTGTGCGCCATCACACCAGATTTTTTATTGTCCTAATGGATTTTCAAATAAAGTTTTTTATTGAGTTCAATAATGTATGCATTTATTTTATTTTATTTTTTTTTTTCTCACAAATGAATGAATGATGATTGGCCTTTAAGCTGCGCTACAACATGAAATTTTGTAATTAAAATAACTACTCTCCTCCCTTTCCCTTCACCTCCAATTATAATTCTAATATACATTTAATAACTTTTTCATATCGCCTCCTAGAATTAAGTTGGAAATCTTTCCCTGGGAAATTTTTGGGAGGGGGGTTCTTCTATTTTGTCAGGTTTCCCAGCAATAAATCAAAATGTTTGTCCATAAAATCGTGATAGAGCTTGAAATTGTGCTTCGATTGGGAATATACAAATTATACAACTAGGTTATATGTTTCAAAATGTTTTTAATTACTGTAAAAGCCCTCTTATCCGGCCTCGGATTAACCGGTCCTCGAATTAATGGGCCCATCCCCACCAGTGGCGGATCCAGAAGAGTTTCTCGGAGGGGATAATCTGGTGTGACTGGTCGCACAGCACACAATTTTTTTCGTATTATCGGTATTTTAAAGGTGCATTCTGTAGTTGTTTACCAGAATTTATATACAAATCAAATTTTTAAGTATTAGTTTTTAAAATTTTATATTAAAAACTTTGTGGTGGAACATTGTGCAATCGTTCAGATGGTGCAGAGGGAGGGGGAAGGAGTTCCCAAGTTTGTTTACTCGCTTGCTTCCCAGTCTATTTTTCTAATTCATACCCTGGAGAAATTGGGCGAGTTTTTTTTTTTTTTTTATACACTAACACTTTTTTTCTCATTCACACTCACACTCATACACACATTCACACAGTCTTTTCGGCAACTTAAGACTTTACGATAACAGTTAATTAATAATATATCTATTGAGGATCCAGGCATTCTATTTAAGCCATTTGGTATCCAAATAGCTTAAATAAAATCTGTGATCCGAACCCGCGGCGTTCGGTATAGCAGGTATTCACGCTACCAACTACGCCAAGCCCGATGACAATTTTGCGAGCTGGGAAAACGAAAACGTGTAATGAAAATCACTTTTTTACCGAAACCTCGGATTAACCGGCCAAACGGGTGTGCAGGGTCTCGGTCCCCGGTTAAGAGGGATTTTACAGTATATATCATACAAAAATATTTAGTGCCGGTCGCTTCACTTCTAATTAACAAGCTATCTCTAGTTGACTATGACTTTTGAGTCTTTTCACATCTAGTTAAGATATTTCTTCATTTAGTTTATTTTACCCTCCATGTGACGTCAAATAAAAAAAAAAAAAAAAAAATATAGGAATTTTAATTATGTGTACATTGTCTCATTGCAACTTCATATTTATATGAATTTTTTTGTCAATGAATATTAAAAAACATTTTTATGTCAATATGATTTTATTACATTAATAATTTCTTAATAAGTAAATATTGAACGAGAGTCAAGTTAGCTATATTAATTAAATGAAATTAAATATGTCATTTTTTTTTTGTTTTATTTTATTTCGTGTAATTTCTAAATAGCTAAAAAATATTTTATTAAAAAATAAATAGTCTGCTAATTAATTTTGCAATATAGCCAATTGATATTAAAAAAAAAAACTAACCGGAGGGTCTTGTTTAATTTAATAAATATGCCCTTTAATTTAATAGTGACAATTTCTCTAATTTAAAGTTATTTGGTCATTAGGTCATATAGATTAAAAGCTAATTTTTTAATATGTTATTAATCACTATCACATACGAATAAAATAAGATTTTGAAGCAGATCTAACGTAGGGTTATCGTGTAATTAATTATTAAAAAATTGAAATTTAACATGGGAATGCCGACGAAACGCACACATATCGAATTATATAGCCACCTCTGAAATATATTTAAAAAAAACTTACATTTTATCAATTAATTTCCTTACAATACATTAAAAATAAAATCAAAAGTTTCTGGCGTGGGCTTTTAAAGATATTTAAATAAGAAAGTCAATAAATTTCCGGAAATCACAGTCGGCCATATTTAAAAATATGTAAGTCACGTGACTCAAGCCAGTTTGGCAACGACGCATAAAATTCAACGCACTAACTTTTGATTCTAATTACTTTGGCTATTTCTATGGGTTATATTTATTTATTTATTTATTTTTTTTTAATTTCTAAACTGAGAGAAAAAAAATGAAGCACAACTTTATATTCTGTTGCCGACGTTCCCAAAGCTAGTCGCCCAACTACACCACGCCAGAGGGCAAAAAATGAATTTAAAATAATTTTATAGATAAAATCATACTGGATGTGGTCCGGTGGCCGTAGTTTGGTGACCATTATTTAGTATGGATGCCAGGTAGATTAAAGAAAAGAAAAATCGCAGGTGGAAAAAAATGCTGAGTTTTCTTTTGTACTTGTCTTTTATTTCATCCGAAATCCAATACAAATCAATTAGAGTTTCTCAAAAAAATCTTTCATCTTTCACTGTGAAATTATACAACCATTAGGTTTATATAGATTTTCTTTTAAGGGTAGATTTTTACTTTCTCTTACCTATGTATATATGTAATATATATATAGAGAGAAAGTATTGGTTTCATGTCAAAAATTCGATGTCGAGATTTTGATGGATCTTCACGTTTTGAGGTCCCCTGAATCCAAAAAAGTGGTTTTCGCGACATGGTCTGTCTGTCTGTGTGTGTGTGTGTGTGTGTGTGTGTGTGTCTGTGTGTGTTCAATTTTAAGCATGAAGGAATTGAGCTAGGAGGCTGAAATTTTATATTTAAGTTAAACACCCCCCGGGACCGACAAAATAAGCTTTTAATCAAAATCGGCCAAAAAGTACTAGTACTTTACTGATGTACTTTTTCAGTTTTTTTCGATTTTCTCAAAATTCGCTCTAACGATTTTGATTAAAATTCAAAAATCAATTATTTTTTAGATGCTCTTTCAAATGTATATTCTCGTTTTGCCCTCAAAATTGTTTGAAGCACACTTTACTCTTGTGCTTCATAGGAAAGATAGGAGAAATAAATGGTTGCCATGGTAACCGAATTTAAATCTTTCTTTTTATTAGATTTTATTTTATTAGATCTTCTCTCTTTCTACGCGTTTTAAATTTTTCTACCTTATCTTCGCATTTGGCCAATGTTAATTTCCTATAGGGATTTGTATGTTAATTTCGATTCAAAAGGGGGTCAGGGGTCCCCTTTGGAACTTTTTACACATTTAAAATTTTTTTTTCCAATTCTTATGAAATTTTGTATTTATTTACGAATCTATATTGTGTATAAAATGTCCAAATTTGAGATTAAAATTTTGAAAAATAACCGTAGTTTATTTCAAGCAATCAACATTTAAAATGCAAGTTTGAAACTAAGGTGCTATGGGAAACTAAATATATCTCGACACAAAAAATCTGGTGTGACCAGCACGGTGCACAACTTTCTCTTACCGAAGGGTAAGAGAAAGTTGTGTGCTGTGCGCCAGTCACACCAGATTTTTTCATTAAAAGTAAACTTTTCAGAATCAAAAAAAAAAATATTTATTTATTAGTTCATATATATACTAACTAATCGTATGATATCTAACGACATACTAATTGTTCATTTCTTAGAAATTCCTCAAGGTTTACCCTTCATCCCCCCTTTTTGATAAAACAACACGCTCTCTCCCTCTCCCTCTCATATCATGAATACCTGGAAATCCTATTTAAAATTAATATCTCGATTTTAATAATTAATTACAATTTACTTAATGGTTATTAGCCTCTATGATATTATATTGTTGAATAATGGAAATTCTCCCTCCTCTGCCTTTATATACCGTACAAAGCACATACAATATGAGCTGAGAGAGTGTATATAGGCTCTCTCCGGAGTAGATATTTATAACTAGATGCTGTTGTCCCTTTATATTATTACTAATTTTAAATTATTTTAGTTGGTAATTAGATAATGAGTTGTATTTTACTCTCAAATGGAACTTGTAATGTAGTTTTTATTTTTTTATTTATAGTTTTTATAGTTTTATTTATAAATCATTTAAAAAACAAAAATGCATTTAGTAAAATTTAATATATAGGCTTAATTAAGGAATAATAATTGTGAGATTTAATTTTTAAATTTTCTTTTTTACTTTCTCTTACCTCCATATGTTTTTTTTTTTTTTTTTTTTATTATTATAAAAAAACATTCACACTTTTTTTTTCTCATTCACACTCACATTCACACAGTCTTTTCGGCAACTCAGGCCATATAAGACTTTAAACGATATCCGTTGTAATTAATATATATATTGGGAGTTCAGGCATTTCTATTTAAGCCATCTGGTATCCAAATGGCTTAAATAAAATCATCGGACTGCCTGGGTCCGAACTCGTGACGTTTGGTATAGGAGGTAGGCACGCTACCTACTACGCCACATCCGGGGGCTCCATATATGTTAATATATAGAGAGAGAAAGTATTAGATTCAGGTCAAAATTTCGATGTCGAGATTTTGATGGATATACACCTTTTGAGGTCCCCTGAATCCAATGGTCTGTCTGTGTGTCTGTATTCAAATTAAAGCATGAAGGAATTGAGCTAGGATGTTGAAGTTAAACACCCCCCTGAGGCGTGAAAATAAGCTTTTGATCAAAATCGACCTACTAGTACTTCCAACGTTCTTATTTTTGTCTTCACGGCTTGTGACGTCATGGCCTTTGACGTCACGGCTTGTAACCCGACATGCTGATTTAAGAGCGAAAAAAATATGAAGCCATTAAATAAAAGTTTCACTTTAAAACATTTTTTTACAATAGGCTTTGATAAAAAATCTTTTTTTTTTTTTTTTCAATGGCCTCATGATTCTTCATAGAATAGTTCATAATTCAAATTTTTTTTTAGATTTAAATAAAAAAATAAATAAATCTTTAAAAGAGGCCCCCCCTAAAGCCGGGGGCCCGAAAGTGTTGCTTCCCTGTAGTTACGCCACTGGTGTTATTTAAAGATTTAACAAAATATTCTTATTTTGGTGAGCAGAAAAATGTATTTGGTCTGCCAAAATGGCATTTCACTGTCATCACATTGTTTAATAAAATTTTTTGAATGATGATGAGGGGTGGCTGTAGAATTTGAAATACAGGATAC
>JAKCPI010011128.1:0-26472 GCA_023213315.1 Euborellia annulipes | reverse complement strand
GACAGTAAGTATTTAATTTATCAAAAATAAAATATTTTTAATTTATTCCAAAATAAAAAAATCTGGTGGGACTGATTGCACAACATACAACTTTCTCTAACCTTTGTTAAGAGTTGGGTGCTTGTCACACCAGATTTTTGTGTCGGTTTTTATAGATTTAGTTTCGGTCAGTATACTAGAATTCAAGATGTAAAATTTATAATCATAGAAAAATGTTTATATTTTGTACCATTTTCTCCTATCTTTCCTATGAAGTACAAGAGTAAAGTGTGCTTCAAACAATTTTCCAAGGAGCAAAATGAGAATATACAGTTTAAAAAGAATCTAAAAAATAATTGATTTTTTAATTTTAATCAAAATCGTTTGTGCGATTTTCGAGAAAATCAAAAAAAAAAAAAAAAAACTTAAAAAGTGCATGAGTAAAAAGTACTAGTATTGTTGTTCGATTTTGTCCAAAAGCTTCATGTCACGTCCAATGGGGGTGCCTAACTTAAATATAAAATTTAAACCTCCTAGCTCTTTTCGTTCTTGAGATATTTTGTTCTGAACAGACCATGTTGCGAAAACCACTTTTTTATACTCGGGGGACCTCAAAACGTGCATATCCATCAAAATCTCGACATCCAATTTTTGACATCGATCCAATACTTTTGTCTCTATGTCTCTATATACTAACATATATGGGTAAGAGAAGGTAATAAAGAAAAAGTTAATTTTGACAATGTCAAGTGGGTTGTCAATTTGTTGACATTTTCAAATGTTTAAATAGTAAAATGAACTTTGTCCCAATTTTTAATTGAATATAAAATAAATGATTTTTTCCTTATAATTATTAATTCATACCTGAAACAACATAAAGGACATACAAAATCTGTGCGAGTCTGTCTCAAGTATTTCAGACTATTTCATCTCGGTCGTTAGATGACGATCTAACCGAATTAATTTTCTCAAAATCATTGAGTGGTGTACTGGCCACAATCGGAAAATTATATTCCATGTTCATTTAAATTCGACATAATTAAAACTTCAACCACACGTGAATAATGCAAAAAAAAAGAGAAAGTGTCCTTGATGATAAATACACACTCACAAACAAGAGACCACCCGAAAAAAACACAATCAATAACACTTATTAAATATCACTCACTAATAAATAAATCGTTACATTTTATTTGATACGCGATAGATTGATTTATTATCAGAGCTGAGTTGAGTTCTCTCAAATGCTAACGGATATCTAATTCTCCGGCCTGACAGACTCTCCTGACTGCCTTGACGCTGCTCGGCGCTGATTGGGCTGCCTAGGTCACGTGGTCTCACTGGCGCGTAATAATAAATGCCAAAAGCAAAGAGTAATTAAACTAGATACTCTCTCTTCTAATAAAATCGGAAGCCATTAAGAAATTAGAGAGATGGACTTCCGGCACTTAATGATTATTATCTCAAAGAGAGACAAAGTGTTAAAGAGACAAATTTCAATATAATTTGGACCATTTAACTTTAATTATTAACAAGTTGATTATAAATAGGAAACTTATGTGAGAGACAAATTAGAGCCCCCGATGCGTTTTATCAAGTAATTATTTAGTTGTTCTTATAAAATAAAATGTAATTTTATTTTACATTTGATTAAAACATTTTCATAAAAACAATGAAATAATTATATGAGAAATTCCATTGCGGGGCTTTAATTTTGTTCCTTACTGTACTTATTTTAATTTTTTTATGAATTCTCATTCAATCTAGGCCACTGGGAATACTAGTTAAAAAAGGACTAGAGCTTATATTTGAAAAAAATCAGGGGGTTTATTCACATGTCTGTTGCAGATGCTCGAGCAAGTGAAAAAATAATTTTGTAGAAAATTATTGTCGGAGATATTTTATTGGAATGACCGACATAACATCAAATAACAACATTTAACATCAATTTACTACGTGAGATAATGGGTATTCAGACAACATGGGTAACATCAATGACAGATGGTCAAATAAATGACCGAAACTGTAAAATTTGCAATTCATTCGTCATTTAAAAAAAAAATTCTCTGACTCTGAGTAAACCTACTATTTTCCTTCAAAAAACTAGTTAAAAAAAATTTATCGAGTGTGGAAGTGGGTGAGATTGATTTATTTGAATAATGGGAGAAGGTGGAAGCAAGGAATTTGGACCGAAACGTCGCGAGGGAGTTTCATTGATTTAAAAGGGTGTAATAATAAAATGTGAAGATAAAGGAACTCTCATAAAGATTATTTAGACATAAGGGAGGGAGAGGCAATCCTTGGCTCTTATGTAAAAATAAAATTTGATACCGCCCCTACTCGAGCAAAATCGCTGCTTGCATTCAAATAGCATTGCTAAATCTATTATCAAAAAATAAATGATAATCTTGGAAAATTACAAAATTACGTTTTATTTTTTTAACATCTTATCAATTGAGTTTGAAATTCTGTTGAATATGTTATCTTTTTAATGATATCGGAATGATCTAAGATTTGCTTTTGGATTAGATTTTATTGTAGGCATTTTGCTCCTCCCCTTTTTACTTTCTCTTACCTATATATGCAATATATGTATAGTGAGAAAGTATTGCAGACATGTCAAAAAAGTGGTTTTCGTAACATGGTCTGTCTGTGAACAAAATATCTCAAGAATGAAAAGAGGTAGAGGTTTGAAATTTTATATTTTAGTTAGCTACACCCCTGGGAGTTTCAAATTTTTCCAATTCACCTCTTCCTTCAATGTTAAATCCCTATGGGGATTTTTATGTAAATTTCGATTCAAAAGGGATCAATTTTGAATTTATTTAGGGATTCTCTATTGTGTATAAAACATCCAAATATGAGATTAAAATTTTAAAAAATAACCATAGTTAATTTTAAGCAGTCAACATTTAAAATACAATTGAAATTCAACACAAAAAATCAGTACACAACTTTCGATAACCGAAGGTAAGGAGTTAAGTCACGCCAGATTTTTAAGTATCTAGTAATATAATTCTAAATAGTGGGATCACTTTATTACATATTTCGAAAATATTTATTTTAATTAAGCTTTACATTGGGTAGGGTTGGCATACGTAGCAACAAACACACTCGGATATTATTAATTGGATTAAATTGAGTTTGATTTAATCATTAAAGCGTGCAAATAACAGAAACAATTGTCTTAAATATCATCCTATGGACTTGAAAATACAGTATTATATAAATAAGGGTTGAAAATTGAAGAGAATTATGGCTTAAAAAAAGTATCCCAAAAAAAGAAATCCCTGTCAAGATAACAAAAAACAATTCAATTGAGTATTTGATGATCAAATAATTTCAAGCAATTGACAACTAGCCTTGGCCTCTCATTCACGCAATTATTGAGGAAATCATTTCCTTTATTGGAAAATTGGAAAAAATATTATACACCCTATGTTACAAACGAAATAGAGAAAAAATCTGGTGTGACTGGTCGAACAGCACACAATTTTCTCTTAACTTCGGTAATCGAAAGTTGTGTTCTGTGCTTGTCACACCAGATTTTATTTGTGTTGAGATATATTTAGTTTCCGCCGAGATGTAAAACTTATAAACATGGGAAAATATTTATATTTTGTTACCATAGCAACCATTTCTCCTATCTTTCCTATGAAGTACAAGAGTAAAGTGTGCTTCAGAAGATTTCAATGGCAAAATGAGAATATACATTTTAAAGAGGATCTAAAAAATAAGTGATTTTTGAATTTTAATCAAAATCGTTTTAGCCAATTTTGAGAAAATCGAAAAAAACTGAAAAAGTACATCAGTAAAGTACTAGTACTTTTTGGCCGATTTTGTTCAAAAGCTTCGTGTCACTCCTCAGAGGGGTGTCTAATTTAAATATAAAATTTCAACCTCCTAGCTCCAATCCCTTCATCCTTTAAATTGAACACAGACAGACATCATGTCACCACCTTTTTTGGATTCAGGGGAACTCAAAACGTGCATATCCATCAAAATTTCGACAGAATTTTTGACATGAATCCAAGAGGCTTCCTTATATATAAGGTTGCGAGGCTGTGGGCGAGGACCCACTACGCCCACGCCTAGCTACGCCACTGATTAACATATATAGATAAGAGAATGTGAAAAATATTTCTCCAAATTGTTCAAATTTCGATATAAATAAATAAAATACCGCGTGTTATTACTTTTATCAATTCTAACTATTTTGATTTTTGAAATTTGTAATCTCTAATTTTAATTATTATAGATACGCGATAATATTATGTAATATAAGATTCATGATGAGAAAGATGATGATTTGCAATAATCCATTTTTTTTAAGTAGACTATTTTTAATTGAAAGATTTTTATCTATCTGAGTCATTTAGTTTGTGAATAATAATACAAAATAATAAGAATGACTAAGAAAGAGGGACTTAAAGAAAATATATTATCATATTGTATTTGAATAGTGAATTTCAATATTTTACTAGTATGATGTCATGTGTGCGAACGAAATATCTCAAGAGAAGAGCTAATGAGGTTGAAATTTGATATTAAGTTAGCTAGGTCCTCAGAGGCGTCATTTGGGGCAGACACCCCTTCCCCCAGGGTTCTGATCTTTTTTAAATTTTATATTATTCTAAATAAAATATTTCAAAATATATCTAAGGTATATAAAGTGTCAAAAATTAAAAAATTAAATATCTTTTGACCAAATTTGAGATATCCATTTGTATATTTGCAAGTAAATTTTATTAAAAAAAAAGTTTGTCCCCCCCCCCCCCAAAAAAAAGTTGAAATGATGTCAATCTACTCCTTGGCATGCAACACGAAGCTTTTAAATAAAATTGTTCAAAGTATACTAGTACTTATGTAATTTTTCAGTTTTAAAGTATATAAATAATCATCACAAAATTCGTCTCCAAAATATTCTCGACTTTTTAAACCCCCCCCCCTGAATAAAAAAAAAATACAATTTTTGGGATTTTGTTTCTGTGTGTCTTTGGTCACGATTACTTGAAAACGCAACGAGCCAGATCGAAAAAATTTCGTATGTACTTCTTACACAGAAGCTGTAGATTTGAATTAACTTTTGTAAATAGGTCAATCAGAAGAGGTACTTTATCTCGCTTTTAAAAAATTAAAATTTTTTTAAATAACTAATCAAGTACTACCTGCTGTAGAAGTATTTACTCTAAAAAATTGATACAGATTTACAACTCTAGTCAGGGGTGTATATAAGGGGGGGGGGGGGGGCTGGGTCCCCCTCTCCCCAAAAATTTTTCCAATCTATATACATATATACGGATATATAGCCACTATCTGTATTTTTGTTTGAAAACTAAAATAAATAAAATATATAGGGTATGAGAAAGTAAAAAATGAAATATAATAATAATATATAAGCAATTTTTTAATAAAACTTTGAGAGGGCCCTCGGGACTAAGATGAAAACGGATATATTTGCAAATTAAACGTCTGGGATTCCCCAAGGAGGGGATACCCACGGAAGATGCTAGATGATTTTGGGAAAAAGTTATAAACAGGACAACGAGTCGAGATTGGCATGTCAAAATACTGTTTTCTAGTATATTAAGGTTCTAGTATATCTATAATTTCTTAACCATTTCCCCCTGAACAACCCTTCACAGACACCAAAGTACCCACATAATACACCAAAGTACCCGCATAATACACCAAAATACCCGCAACAATACATCAAAATACCTGCAACAATACACCAAAATACCCCCAACAATACACCAAAATACCCCCAACAATACACCGAGATACCCGCAACAATACACCGGGATACCAGCAACAATACACCAAAAAACTCGCAACAATACACCAAAGACACGCAACGATACACACAAATCTGGTGCGATAACCCACCAGAATTGTTCTATTGTGCCAAATTTTATTAAATAACAACTCCAATTAATGTAAAATAATATGGAAGAATGAATTGAATTGTATGAGAAGCGGTTCGATTCGAATGGAATCACTTTATTATTTTTAAGAGCAAATTACTCTAAATTTTCAAAAAATAAAATTCCCTGGCTTCGATTCTTCTTGAAACAGAACTATCAATATTTGTATTCGTTGTTTATAACTACAAGTATTCTATTTACTTTTTTCTTTATTTAAACAAAGATAAAGAAATAGAAAAAAACTATTTCCTAGTGTTTTTCCATTATTATTTTTTCTTTAATTGGAAAAATATATTTAGGGAAAGATTTTTAAATCAAATATTGTTTTTTTTTTTTTTGCTTGGAGAAGCGATAATTTTGCGCTTAGCCAGCATAATTCAATAACATTGGATCAAAGGTTCGATAGTTAAAAAAAAATCAAACAAAAAGAAAAGTATTTGAATTGCTAATTATATTTAATTGATCCTTTCTGGGGCTTTAATTAAAAACAAAGTCAAATCTCTTTTTTTTCTATCTCTCTTTCAAATGATTGGATTAAATGCAATGGAATGCTGCCTACCTACGTCAAATCTCTATCGATCTCTTTAAAGATTTATTTTTTTTTATTAAACCATTGAAGACTTTATTCACGATAACCGTAATCCAGGTATATTTAATGGTTTCTTAAGATAACTCACTGCGGAAATAACAAAAATGGGATGCGAGATAAAAATAAAATTGTTTGATTAGTCCGAAGTTGACTGAAGGATTTGAAGAGAGAGAAATGAGCAGCCTTTGGAATTTAAAAACTTCGTTTTCAAAGATAATTCTGGCTTATTTACCGTACAATCACCTAAAAAAATCTGATTACATAACGGATTGATTGAATGCATGTAAGCAATTTTTATTGGTGATTAAAAGTTATAGAGATTTGATGATGACAGAATCATTTGTCAAAACGTAGTGTTAAAATGTGTAATTAAAATATTTCCAAAAAAAAGACTGTTCATTCCTTTCTTCAAATTCTAATTTTGGAGGGGAGCACAACATGAGTAAATTTCCAAAAAAAAAAAAAAAAAAAAAATTGAGTTTTACCGAATGTTTTTGATCTCTTAAGAGATGACGCATTAACAACAGCGCATGTCTAAAATATTAAAAACAATATGCGAAAATGAAGCAGTTTAAGATCAGAAATGAGCAGGATCGCGACCCTTTTGGATTTAAATCCGAAAATCTGACCCGATCCAGGATTTTTGGATCTGGATCGAAATCCTTTTACGGGAAGAATTTTGGAACTGGATCGAAATCATTTTTTTCTTTCTGGATCTGAGATCGGATCGATAATCCTTTTCGAAGGATTGCCAAACTTTTTAGGGGGTGCTCAACATGAATAAATCAAGTCTGGATCAAATTTTCGGATCGCAGATTTGGATTTGCTATTTTTTTCTAAATCGGATCGGATTAGCGGATCGGAATATAATCTTAAAACAGTCCTAGATTGCCGGATCGGATCACTAATCCTTTTGCGTCGCATCGAATTAGTGGATCGGATTAAAAAGTCGAACTGCCCGGATCTGCGGATCGGATCGCTAATCCTTTTTAAAAGATTTTGCCCTGTTTAATTTTATAATTCCACTAGAATAAAGTCGGGTGATCATTCAGGAATACTTTCTTGTTTAAAACTATTTTTTTAATTAAGTAATAGGCCTACTATCAATAAATATATACTAGAGATTCACCCGACTTTACCTCTGTATGTAAAACTTTTTATCTTAGGATGTTGTGACTCTACCTTTGGCAAGTTTCTCGACGCTGTCAAAACGACCCTCAACTTTGCTGCGAAGGGAGTCCAAGTCGAAGGGTGGAGAGAAACCATGATCAACGCTACGGCTCTTGCTCCTGTGGACAAAAATACTTATTAATATGGCAAATAAACTATTCATAACGTTTTCTTCTCTTTAATACCAATAAGTTTATTTTATTGATATTGTAATAGAGGAATGGAGATATCAGCCAAATTGGAATGATCCAGATCTATTTTGGCTGTTATCTCCATTCCTCTATTATAATCGCATCACAGCCACAACCTCAAAAAGCATTTATTGATATTCTTTAGTAAGCTGGCATTTACTCTTCGGCCTTCCATTCAAGCAAAATATTGGCAAAAATTAATATAATGTTTATGCTCAAGTAGAGAAAAAAAAATGGTTAAAATTATTACAATACGACGTTTCGGAAATTAAATATAAATCCGTCTCTCTCCCCACACTCACCCCAATAAAGAAAGAGCGAACGCAGCTATTTTTATTTCGTTTATTAGGCACTTCAAGCCGACGTTTCGGTCAGATTTGTGACCATCCTCAGGGCTACAATAAATAACAGAAAAAACGAGTGAGTATACAATCAGAAAGAATTTTGTTTTCATACATCACATGTGCACAACTTCACTTGTATGCTCACTCGTTCCTTTCTGTTATTTATTTTAGTCATCTGGCCGAACCGTCGGCTTGAAGTGCCTAATAAGCGAAATAAAAATAGCTGCATTCGCTCAAGACCAAAAAAAATTACGTATTAACGTTGCAATTGAGAGTTTTGGTGATACCTTTTTTTCGAACCACTTTCCTCGGCCGCGATAATTTTTTTTTCAGGCGCATTAAGGGGGACGTTCTGATGCCTTGCACTCATCGTGACAAACTAAAGTTAATTGCGAAGTTAAGCTGGACTAAGAGAAGGTAAACATTGCTAAGAAAAATTCGAATTATAAAGGATAAGTGGCCTGATTCGAATTATAGAACGTTCTTTCCCCGTCTTGTTATGAAAAGGATTTCGAGTTATCGAGCGTATCTAAATACACAGCATTTTTTCGATTTACCCAAGTTTACAGTTGATGATTTCGAATTATCGAGAGTCGAGTGTATTTTACAGTAATAATAATAAAATCCTTCGATTGAATGAGACAAATTTTTGAGGGACATTGACCTAAGGATGAATGACGCAAGTACGCTTAAATGACTCACTAATAAATTTTTGCATTCTGTGTTCAATTAATTGCATTAAATTTTAATTTCACTAAATATTGATAAAAACAGCAACCAATTATAAATACAAAAACGATAAGAATGACCCAAATCACTTTTAATTCCCGAAATGGTAGATGATTAACAAATTATGCGGATTACGTCATCTAATATTGAAGAATGAACTTTCTAGTTGATAACGATAAATATAAATAATAATAGATCATATATTATTTCATTTTTTATTAATAACTTATTATACCCAACATTGAATTCCGATTTTGATTAAGATCAAGCTAAAAGATCATATTCAATGAATGGATAAAGCAAAAGACAATATGCCAGCCAATTTAATTCGAATAAATAAATAAAGTGCTAATAAATAAAAAAAAAAAAAATAATATGGAATTAATAATTAACATGCACTAAATACATGCATTAAAAGCAAGCGATTCATTAGCATATAAATTAAGAAAATACAAGCATTCGTTCATTCATGCTTACACTTACTATTACAAGCATTGTGAAATAATATTCTAATAAAAACAAGAAGAAGAATATTTTAAAATATTTTCTAGAAAATATTCGAAGATACAAAATTAATTGAGACATTATGGATATTTCCCCCCCCCCCCCGGGCCTGGTACTTAACATTATATTGAAATGATCAAAAAGATTAGGTCTTAAGATGAAGCTCTCTCCTATCAACCATATTTAATTTTTTTTTTTTTTTTAATTAGAACTTTTCTAATAAAATAAAGATCTTAAGAAAAATTAAATTAAATTTAAGTTTATTCAACTAAGGGCCGGTTGCTTCACGTCTAGTCAACTAGCTAGATAGAAAATCAATATAGTAAACAAAAACACGCTTAACCTTCAAAAAATGAGTTTTCTCACAAATAATTAGCTAGGAATAAGGAAAGCTTTGTGAAGTTAGCAACTTAATAAAGGCATTATTTATAAAAATTAAAATAATTAATTAAAGCTAATTAATTGTTTAATAAAAATTTAAAAA
Source organism: Euborellia annulipes (assembly GCA_023213315.1). Lineage (NCBI taxonomy): Eukaryota > Metazoa > Arthropoda > Insecta > Dermaptera > Anisolabididae > Euborellia > Euborellia annulipes. Next base: position 16,555 of record JAKCPI010011128.1, on the reverse strand, counting down.
TTTTCAAAAAAAAAAAAAAATGGACGATGTTATGCACGAAGGAACCAAGCGCCATTAACCTAAATCTGAGATAAAGGGCATTTCATTTGCACAATTGTAAACAAAACCAATGGACAATGACCTCACTTTTCCCCTCCAACCCTATCATGTGTTTTTGCGACCGGAAGAAATAGAACAAGCCGGCCCGTCGAAGGGTCTAACGCCTGTTGAAACGAGGTACAGTGAGGGACAATATCAAGTCCCACCCATGCGTTTTCTACTTGTGATTATTTCATTATATTTAAAAAAATATTAAATATTTTTTAATGGAAACTTTCATGGTTCAAATCTAGAAAATTTTCAATAAAGATTTTCATTTTTTTTTTATAAAAACAATGAAATAATCACAAGTAGAAAACGCATGGATAGACTTAATATTGTCCCTCACTGTACGAAGAGACAGAAAAAGAACTGAAGGACTGCCTGTCCCAGCTCGGGCAGCTCGTGGTCGCCATCCACGTACCCACAAGATGTAGGTCCCTGAGCAATGTCTTAAAATTTTAATATAGGCATAACATGTTAAATGTTTATAAAATAAATTATATCTAAGAATGGGTTATTAAGGTGCTGATTTTGAGGTTCCGGCGGCCACAATTTTGAAGCTATCGACCTTAAATTTTTTTTTTTAATTAAAGCTATTTAAAATATCTACAACTTATAGAAGCCCTTTTTTTGATTATCGAAAAAAAAAAATTTAGAATAATCACATTAAATAAAAGATATTTTTAAAAAATTCGGACTATATCTTATAGATAATTAAATTAGTTATCATTGTATTAAAGAATAATTAATTTTTTGCCTTTAATTCATTTGCTGGAAACTTAACTAAAATAACTAACGCCATCTCTTGCCGCCTAGAGTAACCAAGCTTCTGAATAAGTGAGCCTTTTACTTTCTTTTGGCAAAAAGACTTATTTAATAACTAATTAAATTATTTAATAAGAAATTTTGTATTGTGCGTTTTTGCAAAAAAAGATTCTAATCAACAATCTAAAAAAAATTTTGAATTCATTAACAATGCTCAAACCGGTGCCTAGCAACAGCATAGCAACAGACAAACAACAGGAGCTTTGTTCAATTATTACTGTAAAAGATGATTATTATTTAAAGTATATTATTAATCAGACTTGAGATTATATTTATTTAGACTCTAATTTATAAAAATAAAATTGGAGGGAATCTAAATATAACAAGATAGCATCATAAGAGATAACAACAAGATGTTTGAATCTTATTTTATTAATTATAGCCAGATAAATTTCACTATATTTTAATATTATTTAATGCGAAATTCATCTGCTTTAAATATATGAACAGATGAGATATATAAATGGTGTATCACCTGGTTGATTTGAGATTTTTAGCAAGAGCATCTTTGATTGCAGCCAGCGTCCAGCGTTCCACTCGTCTAAGGGGAAGCGAGCAGCGCCGCCGTCGCCGCCGCTTAGGGGGAAAGGAGGGAGGGAAGAGCCGACGCCTGAGAGTGGGGGTCATTATGAGTGGGGGGAACTGTCTCCTCCCACACTCAGATGAGGGGAAGGAATTATCCAACAATCAAGCAAGGGGAGGGGAGCAATATTAAAAATTTATAATTACGCACATGAAAAGACCATACAATATATTTATTGTAATAATAAGACTGATTATCCGGTCTTATTTAATTTTTTGACCTTTTCAATAAAAAAACGAGTATAGTTAGTTTCCGATAGCGAGACATAATTAAAAAAAATACAAAATGTTTTCTTATAATAATAAAAATAATAAGCAGCATGCAATTAGTAGCATAAAAAAAAACATGCAATGTTGTTGAGTGTTGTTATATTTGATGATGTTGTTGAGGTAATGCTGAACGTACCTTTGCCAGGGCACAAAGTGATCTGTAGTGCGCGTTATGTCTTGGGAGGCACGTCGGGATCTAAGATGGGCCAAGGAGAGAAAAAAAAAAAATAAATAAAAAATGGATTTGATTATGTGTACGTATAATAAATAAAAATAAAATAAAATAAATTGCTAGGATATATTGAAATGTGTATGAAAAAATAATGGGAACTGGTTCGACTCCCGGTAGGGTATATTTTTTTTTTCTTGAGACTTGTAAATAAAATTGCAATTATGCGCCAACCGCTTGCGGCGGACTCTTGGCTTTCTTTAATATGAGACGCAATATTTCAGACAATTAATATAAATACAGTAAAACCCCTCTTAACCGGTCCTCGGATTAACCAGTATTATAAATTACATATATTTTTGATACATTATTTTTATTATTACATATATTATATTTATTGTAAATTACTTTTTTTGTATTTTAATTAAACTGTGTGGTGCAACATTGTGCAATAAGTTCGTTCAGATGGTGAAGAGAGAGAGGAAGAAGTTCGCGAGTTTGTTTACTCGCTTGCTTCCGTCATTTTTGTTTACTCGCTTGCTTCCCAATTCATTTTTCTATACGCTTGAGATCTATTAAACAAAAATGTCCGAATTAGGAAAACGAAATTTCCTATGAAAATCAATTTTTCCCCTAAATTCTGGATTAACCGGCCAAACGGGAATCCGGCCAGGGTCTCGGTCCTGAACAGGCCGGTTAAGAGAGGTTTTACTGTATAAGTACATTTATAAAAAAAATTTTACATAAATATATAAATAGGTTTTTATTGATATTATTATTAGAAATCTCTCCCTTAGCAAATGCACCCTTAAATATCCCTTGCCATTTGCTCATATATTCTGTGCATTCAAATTCAAGAAATATAAAAAATTTAATTTAACATTTCAGCGCACAAATAATTTTGAAATCCCCTCCAGTCTTAATTTCATTAACGAACAGGGTTGGCTAGTTAATTATGTTGCTGCAACATAAAAACATTATGCCAAAATTTAATATTAATTTCAGCAAATATACACTGAGAGTGGAAGCGTTATAATGTAGATATATTATACCCCCCCCTCCCCACACTCTTCATTATTTAATTAAAAGTCTCTCTTCTCTGTCGCTTTCAATTTCTAGTTATGAACTCTCTCTACACACTTAAAGTTAAGCATTTAATAAAAATTACACACTTAGGGAATGAAAGAGAGAAAGAAAGTAACGTTATAAAAAGATTATTATTTTTTTTTTTAATTTTTAACTAATAAAGTTATAAAAAAGTCCAATAAATTATCATCTAAATAAGATATGGTTCATTTCTTTTAATATAAATTTAAATATCTTTTCGGCAGCTGAGGCCATTTAGACCACGTCCTATTTATTTCAATTGATTGTTAGCCAAATCATTTGAAATAAATTTTGTCGTTTGGAACGGGAAGTCAACCCCGGACCTCTAGCTTAAGCTTTACCTATTGTATTGTAAGGTAAGGTCTACTTTAATAATAAAAAAAAGTATTTTTCGGAATTTGAGGCTATTTTAGACACTCCATTTCAATTTTTCTAAATTAATTGGTATCTAATGTAATTTAGAAAATTTTTTATCGCTTGGAACGGGAAATGAAGCTCTGACCTCTAATACAAAAGGAAAAATTATTTTGATGTTTGTGAATTTGCAGTTTATAAACAACTATGCTATATATTGTTTTGGTTTAATATTGTATTGTTTTATTTTTGTTATATTTTTAATTTGTTAAAATTGTTTGAAACAATTGCTAGTTAACAAAACTAGACAGAATAAAAAATAAAATAAATATTATATTATATAGTCATAAATAGACTGAATTTATATTGTGATAAATATAAATATGTAACGTTTAAGGATTTTTTATAGCGAATTGTCAAAAAAAAAATTAATTTTTTGTATTTTGGATTAAAAAAAGGGAAGACGTAGAGGAAATTCAATTTCACTTTGATAAAAAAAAAAATTAAAAAAGTTGAGTGAGAAATAGCACTTTCAAATTAATTATTTATAAGGTTATGTAGAGTCATTAAATTAAGGGTGAATATGTTATTGTTGGTGACTACTTCTTAAATATGTCCCTATAATGCCAACATTAAGAAAAATAGAAAGTTATTTTAGGTTTATAAAGATTTTCGTGGGAACGCCTGGCAGCCATTGCATATGCAACCAAACCAACAGCGCTGTGATGCAAGAAGTGCGTTTGAGCAAATAAGGGGATAAAAGAATAAAAATTATTTTTAATAAACATAACAAAAAAAGACGGACCCACAGAACATAAGTTGTTTTTAAGTAAGAGAATGCGATTTTTATTTTTTAAAGTAATTAATGATACAACTTAATAATAGCAACAAAGAAGATCCATCAAATAAAAATCTTGCTCTTGACCTTTGGTCAGAAGTAGATTCTGGCACCAGAGGTCTCAGGTGAAAAAATTTAATACAAGTGAATTAGATACCAATCAATTTGAAGTAAATAGCCGGACAAGATCTAAATGCCGAAAAATAAACTTTACATCGATAAAACAATTTAAATACAAAGAAAATTTTAGATATAAAAATTACGGTTATAAATTCGAGTTATAAAAACAGTAGGATATAAATAAGACGTTTTAGGATCTGAAATAAGAATTCTCGGTTATTCCAATTTAAAAAAAATGTCACGCTTAGCTCGGGCTAAGCTGTGTTCGACAACCGAACAGTTCGGAAGATCAGATCCACTAATCCGACCTAGCGGCGGCAAAAAGATTAGCGTTGCGGGCAATCCATGCCGGTAATCTGATCCGATTTAGAAAAAAAAAGGATCGCTGTTCCGATCCGCAAATCCAGATCCGCAATTCGGACTTGAATTTTAGGCATTTGAATCAAAAGGATATACAAAATTCATAAAAAATAAAGAATTGTCAATCCTTTTAAAAGGATTGCCACAATTTAGCTAAACCTAGATCCAGAGAGCAAAAATGATTTTGATCCAGATCCAAGATCCTAACAAAAAATCTGGTGTAACTGATCGCACAGCACACCAGATTTTTTGTGTCAACATGTATTTAGTTTCCGACAGTACGGTACATTCGATTTTCAAGATGTAATATTTATATGTAAAAATATTTATATTTTGTTACCATGGCAACCATTTCTCCTATCTTTTCTATGGAGTACAAGAGTAAAGTGGTCTTCAGAAGATTTCAATGACAAAATGAGAATATACATTTGAAAGAACATCTAAAAAATAATTGATTTTTGAATTTTAATCAAAATTGTTGAGAGCGAATTTTGAGAAAATCGAAAAAACTGAAAAAGTGCATCAGTAAAGTACTAGAACTCTTGGTCGATTTTGTTCAAAAGCTTCGTGTCACGTCCCATGGGGGTGTCTAACTTAAATATAAGATTTCAACCTCTTAGCTCAATTCGTTCTCGAGATATTTTGTTCACAGACACATAAACACACAGACAGACAAACCATGCCACGAAAACCACTTTTTTGGATTCAGGGGACCTCAAAACGTGTATATCCATCAAAATCTAGAATTTTTGACATGAATCCAATACTTTCTCTATCTATATTAACATATATAGAAATAAGAGAAAGTAAAAATGATTTCGATCCAGATCCTGAATCGTATTGGATTTTCGGATTCAATTCCAAAAGGATCGCGATCCTGCTCATCCCCCAACCCAACCAAATAGGAATTTTATTAGTCTAGCCTCTTTTTAAAACAATTTAAAAGCAGGTGATTGAAGTAAATTAAAATTTTAGTGAGTTTTTGAATGCGGTCTAATGAATTGCTCTTGAAAAAAATCATTTGAGTCTTAAATTCTTTTATATATCAATACTAGCTACCCACAACAATGCTATTGGGATTAACAAATGAATTTTTTTCTCTCTCTAAATGAATGAATAAATTCCATTCAATTTCCACCTGCATGTAATGTAATAACAACGTTTTACGGGTGGGGTTGATAACAGATTAAATTAAATTGAAATAACCATCAAATCAGATTCTCTTCCCCCCCCCCACCCCCCCCCCTCCTCCACAAACACTCTCATTTGAAAAAGATCCCATTTTCGTTGTTTAATCATTCATTTAATTTTAAATTGAATTTTCTCGTCCTCGATGTCTCTTTCTCTCTCTCTAGTGATGCAAATTTTTTTTTTTTTTACTTTTTTTTTTGTCAAAAGGAGGAAGTAAATAAGAGGAAAAAAAAGAAATGTATTTGCCTGCCATTTACAATTACATTCAAGTTAAAAAAAGAATATATATTCGACCATTTCGTTTAGAGTAGATATTTTTTTTACAATATTACATTGCTAATAAAGAGATATTTTATAATTTTAAACTTTTAGTCGCTATAGTATATTTAGTCCGGAATGGAAATTATTGGATTCATGGGGGGGGGGAGGAGAGGCCGTCTAAACGTACGGTTTTTTTTTTTTAATGAATTAAATTCATAAAGGATTATTGTAACAGATGTTTTTAATGATTTATTAAAAAATTATGAAAATTAATTTTTTTTAATCAAGTAAAAACAGAAAAACAAACTGTTACAATAATTTTAAATTTTTTTTTTAAATTTAAAAATGCATTTATTATTTTTATTAATCACATATTAATTTAAAAAAAATTAAAGTAAATTTAGATGATGATCTTAATACTACTATCTACGTATAGAAGTTAGTATTAAGATCATTATTGTTAAATTTAGATGATTTATTTAAAAATTAACAGTCAAATAGTTTAGCAATCTTGCAAAAGATGGCAGGCTAGTCAACAGCCGGTATTATCAGATCCCCTTTTAGCCTATATCTTGCCTATATTTATATATTTTTGTTTTTATAAATGATACATAACATATAATAACATTTACCAATTAGTCATTGTTAAAAAATTAATCAAATGCATTAGGTTATTAGCTACCATTCTGACATCTCTTGGCAAATTTTCGTAATAGGTTGTTTTTTTTAGCTTAGTTTTTAAGACATAAAGCCATCTTATCGGCGAGTAACAGCTTCACTGCTACTCCCCCTTAATTTGTTTTTCCCACAAGAAATTAAATATTAGACTATAATTTAACTTCTCAATTTTAAATTAAATAGATGAAAAGTTATTTTGTTTTTATAAAAAAAATATTTTTAGTAAAAAAAGTTTTTAATTAAAATCTAATAAAAAAATTCATATAAGTTTAAATTAAAAACTTTTTTTTTTGCTACTAACAAGTTACTAGAATATTATTTATTTACTAAGCTTAAAAAAAAATGGAAAGGCAAATTTAATTTTCGATTATTATTCTTGTTCATAAACTAAAGATTACAACTGTAAAATCATTTTGTTTTAATACTGTATTGTAGCCTAAGTTCCGAGGGAAAATTTTTTTTTATAAAATTAATCAAAAACACTAGGTGATATATTTCGATAGAGGTAATTATAAGGAGAGTTCAATTTCAGTTCGATAGAATTAATTTTGAAAAATTCGGAAAAAGTGTAATAAAAAGTATATTAGTAAAGTACTAGTACATTTTGACAGTTTTTATTCTAAGTATTGAAAGATTTTTCGCTTTTGAGTAATTCCATTACCCTACAGGTTTTGATATTTCACATGAAATTCTTAAATTTATTGTGAAAAAAACTAAAATTCAAACTAATAGGGAAATCCTCTCTTTTAATGTTAATTCTAAGAAACTATTAAAACAGCCATTTAAAACCAATGAAATCTCTTCAAAGAAATTTAAGTAAATGCTTTCAGATTTTAATTGATTGATCTTCTTGGAATTTAGGATTTTTTCACAATAAATTTAAGAAATTTCAAGTGAAATAGCAAAAAAGGGATTAACTAAAAAACGAAAAAACTCCCGTTACCTAAATTTTATACTTAAAATATTCATTTTGCACGACTCTAAGGATTTCATTAAAATCGGTTTACTAATGTACTTTTTTAGTTTTTTTCATACGAGAGTGTCAACACATAATAGAATTTTTTAAATTAGTAGTAGTGGTTTAGAATGTTAAAAAAAATAGTTGAAAAATTTTAGAATAGAAAGATTTTGCATTCTCTTCAATTCTATTTATAGGAGAAAATGAGAAAATCCACATCTACATGGATTCACTCTACAAAAAGATATTTTTTTGATCTATATAATTTATATTTAAATAGAGATTGTTTAAGAAGAAGAAATATAAGAGAAGGGAATGGAATTAAGTATATAATATAATAAAAGAGAGAGAGAGAGAGAGCTTTTGAAATAAACTAGACATTCTCTTCCGTAAAGAAAACTTTCTATGGAAAAGAAAAAAATAATTTTTATCCATATACGAAGTTAGAAAAAATATATATGAATAATTAAAAAGAATATTAAATTATAATAATTAGTATTCATTTTTACTTTCTCTTGCCTCTTGCCTAAAGAGAGAGAGAGAGAGAAAGTATTGGATTCATGTCAAAAATGTTTTCAAATCCCCTGAGTCCAAAAAAGTGGGTCCCGCAAAATGGTCTTTCTGTTTGTCTGTGTGTCTGTGTACAAAATATCTCATAAAAAGAAAAGAGCTATGAGGGTGAAATTTTATATTTAATTTCGGTACCCCCATGGGACAACATGGCAGGAAGCTTTTGAATAAAATCGGCCAAAAAGTACTAGTAATCTATTGATGCGCTTTTTCGATTTTCTCAAAAATCGCTCCAACAATTTTGATTAAAAATTCAAAAATCAATTATACTCTTTAAAATGTATATTCTCATTTTGCTCTCAAAATTGTTTGAAGCACACTTTACTCTTGTTTTGAATACCGGTACTTCATAGGAAAGATTGGAGAAATGGTTTGCATGGTAACAAAATATATATAAATATTATCCCATACTTATAAATTTTACAACGTGAATTCTTAGACGGAAACTAAATGTATTGGAATCCCCAGACTAGATTGTCTAATTTAAATAGCTAGACCTTAAGAAAAAAATATTTCGAAACCATCTCAAACAAATCTGTTTATTTTGGATTCTTTTTTAATATTAAAAATCTGGTGTGACTGGCGCACAGCACACAACTTTCTCTTACCTTCGGTAATCGAAAGTTGTGTACTGTGCTTGTCACACCAGATTTTTTGTGTCGACATGTATTTAGTTCCCGGCAGTAGGAAATATTTGAATTTAGGTGTAAAATTTATAAGTAGAGACCGGACAAAAAAGCATAAAAAAATGGAAAAAAAGTGCTTAAAAAAGCATAAAAATCTTGAATAAAAAGTTTTAAATAAGCATAAAAAAAAATGGTTCGTGTTATTTTTTATGTATTTATTTTTGTATATATTTTTTATGTATTTTATTTTGCAGATGCTTTGGCTCAATGGCGCGTGGCTAAACGGCCGAAATAAAAAAAATAAAAAAATAAAAATAATAAGCATAAAAATTGAAAAAAAGCATCTCATAAGCAATTTCTACTCATTCTAATGGCGGATACAGGGGGGTAAAGGATGTAATTAATTTTAATATAAAATTTTAAAAATTAAAAAAAAATTTATTTGTATATACCTATATTCGGGTAAACAAATACAGAATACAACTTTAAATTACCGAAAGTGTGAGGCAGTGGGGGATCCAGGGGTGTTTCTCGGGGAGGGGGTAATCTGGAGTGACTGGTCGCACAGTGGTAATTTAAAGGCGCATTCTGTACTCGTTTGCCAGAATATAAATACAAATCAAATTTTTAAGTATTAATTTTTAAAATTTTACATTAAAAATACATTTTTTTTTTCGAAAAAAAGTATTTTTTTCAAATCTCAGGGGGGGTAATTACCCCCCCCCCTTTACCCCCCCCCTTGTATCCGCCCTTGGTGTGAGGCCAGTCCCACCAGATTACCCCCCCCCTGCGAGGGTCCGCCGCAGTAGGGGTCCAGGGGTCCCAGGGGGCTCGAGTCAGAGTAGGGAAGGCGCGATTTGCGCAGTTGCCGAAGGATTTGCTTTACATTTTGCTGAATAATGTTTTAAATTATTTTTTAAAATTGTATAGCCCTCGGGCTTGGTGTAGTTGGTAGAGCGCCTGCCTTGTATACCAAGGGTCGAGGATTCGGATCCCATGGAGTCCGATGATTTTATTTAAGCCACTTGGATACCAAATGGCTTAAATAAGAATGCCTGGACCCCCAATAGATATATTTACAAATAACGAGTATTGTTTAAAGTTTTAAATGGCCTAAGTTGCCAAAAAGACTGTGCGTAGGCCATGGGCGTATATAGAAAATTTTTTTCGGGGGGGGGGGCCTAAACTCAAAAATTTTTCTACGGAATTTTTTTTTAAATAAACTAAATTTTTTCCGCCCCGCCCTGCGAAAATCATTTTACCTTTTTTTTTTAGAGACACGATATTTTTGCCGTCCCGCGGAACATTTCCCCTTTTGTTTTTCACCCTGCAGAAAAAAAATTTTTTACAGGGCTATATTTTTTTGCACTGCGGGGCCGATCAAACATTTCGAGGTGGCCGAGATCCGCTAATGTCTGTATATCCCCTTATATGTACTCGTATATGCATTTGGAAAATTTCGGAGGGGGGCTGGGCTCCCTCGCCCCCCCCCCCCCCTTATATACGTCCCTTGTGTATGGGTGTGTGAATGGGAAAAAATTGTGTTTTTTAATTAAAAAAAAAAAAATTATAAATATTCGTAAAATAAGTTCAAATAAGCACAAAGGGCAAAAAAGCATGAAAACTCAAAAAAAGCAAAAAAAGCATAAAAAATGTAATCTCAATACGCTTAGTTTTTCGTAATTCGCCTAGAAATTAAATATCTAATGGCTGCTTATAAAATTCAGCAATAAGCATTTTGCTTAAAATCCGGTCTCTATTTATATATTTTGTTACCATGGCAACCATTTCTCCTATCTTTCCTATGAAGCACAAGAGTAAAGTGTGCTTCAAACAATTTTGAGGGCAAAACGAGAATATACATTTGAAAGAGCATCTAAAAAATAATTGATTTTTGAATTTTAATCAAAATCGTTAGAGCGAATTTTGAGAAAATCGAAAAAAACTGAAAAAGTACATCAGTAAAGTACTAGTACTCTTTGGCCGATTTTGATTAAAAGCTTATTTTGTCGGTCCCGGGGGGTGTTTAACTTAAATATAAAATTTCAGCCTCATAGCTCAATTCCTTCATGCTTAAAATTGAACACACACACACACACAGACAGACAGACACACAGACAGACAGACCATGTCGCGAAAACCACTTTTTTGGATTCAGGGGACCTCAAAACGTGAAGATCCATCAAAATCTCGACATCGAATTTTTGACATGAAACCAATACTTTCTCTCTATATATATATTACATATATACATAGGTAAGAGAAAGTAAAAATAAATAAACTTTTATTCAAAAAATAAATATTTGTTTAAAAATGAAAAGTACACATTTAAAGGTTAATAAATGGTAGATGCTCATTTTGAGGTCAAAAAGTCGGTTGTCGAGGAAAAAGTCAAATCACAAAACTTAATGGATAAGTTGAAAAAGAGAGAGAAGGAAGAGACAAACAAAAAAATCGAGAGTTGAGAGTTGAAATGATCGATCTGTCTCAATTGGTCCATTGACATTTGACATTCGATTTAAGATCATTTATTTTATATCCTAAGACAAATATCTTTGAAGGGGCTTCCGTTGGGGTTCAACTTGAAATCAAATGGAAAAACGAGAGACGAGGATTTTTTTGAATAAAAAAAAAAATTAACGTGTGTTTTAGTATTTTTTTACACGATGTCCCCGAATCAAAAGGGTTGAAATTTATAAAATTTAAAACGTTAAGATTTAAAAGCAAACAATATAGTCTAATAATAAAAATCTGGTGTGACATATTGCAGATTTTTTTGTGTCGGGATATATTTACCACCTTAACCAAAATTTGACCACTTGCGTTTCATAAGTTATAAGAGAAAGTAAAATCAAATGATCCAAAATTTCTATAGGCTCTGTGTATTTCACTAGTATTTTAAATGGTGACTGCTTGAAATAAACTATGGATATTTTTCAAAATTGTTTTTAGATATTTTATATATATTTTAGAGAATCCTAAATAAATACAAAATTTCCTAAGAATTGGAAAAAAAATTTTTTTAATGTGTAAAAAGATCAAAAGAGGACCTACCCCCTTTTGAATCGAAATTAACATGCAAATTCCCATAGTGATTTAACATTAGCTCTTTGGAAGGAAGAGCCGGAAAATGAATTTGAAAAATCTGAAATACTACATCAGTAAAGTGTACTTGAAACAATTTTTCCGAATAATTTTACCAATATACTTTTTAAAGAGCATCTAAAAAATACTTGATTTAAGAATTCCCAGTACGTACATAAGAAGTACTGTGCTATCTGGGTTTTAATCAAAATCGTGAGAGCCAATTTTGAGAAAATAGAAAAAAAAATTGAAAAAGTGCTTTAGTAAAGTATTAGTACTTTTTGCCAGGCACTGAATTGGAATGGTTTTATTTAAGCCATTTGGATACCAGATGGCTTAAATAGAAATGCCTGGACCCCCAATATATATATTAATTACAACGTTTTTCGTCTAAAGTCTTAAATGGCCGGAGTTGCCGAAAAGACTGTGTGAATGTGTGTGTGAATGAGAAAAAAAAAAAGTAGGCTACAAACAAAGTCTTCAAACAATTTTGAGATCAAAATGAGAATATACATTTGAAAGAGTATCTAAAAAATTATTGATTTTTGTATATTTTAATAAAAATCGTTAGAGCGGATTTTGAGAAAATGGATAAAAACTGAAAAAGTACAACATCAATAGTACTAGTACTTTTTAGCCCATTTGTTTAAAAGCTTCGTGTCATGCCCCATGGGAGGATGAATCCAATACTTTCTTTCTATATATACTAACATATCAAAAGAACTCTTCCTGGCAAATTTGAAAAAAAAAAAAAAACCCAAAACTCAAACTCTCAGTATCAATACACATACATACACATACAGATAGACTTAATTTCAAATTTTTTTTTAACTCAGAGCTCTGAGTTAAAAAAAAAATTCATCAAAATCTGGATGTCGAATGTTTTGACGATTACACTACTTTATCTGTTTCATATAAGTACAGTGAGAGACAATATTAAGTCCCACCCATGCGTTTTCTATTTGTGATTATTTCATTGTTTTTAACCCAGATAAGCCTGGCGTCCTATATATAGGACGCTAGAAATTTTTTTTTGAATAATTTTTTTAACGTATTTCTTTTAAATATTCTTTGATGAGCTTCTGATATTTTAATCTGAAATACCTCTAATTACACTGTATATTTTTTATTTGAAAATTTATTTAGTTTATGATAGAAAAAAAATTATTTTCTAAAGAGCTTCTAGTGCTTGAAAATGTTCGACCTCCAAATTAATTTTGTAAGATAATCTACTTCATTATTTTTTATTTAATTTAAAGTTTTATGACAAAATTATATTCATGATTAATTGTATTTTTAATAACAAATCTTAAAATTAGTACAATATTTTATTTATTTATATATTTTGCCTGTTGAATATAGGCGACCTATATATAGGACGCTAGGACAATCCACCATCTTTTTGCCTTTTTTTATTTCAATATAACTTATATGTATAATAATAATTATATCATTTTTTATGTTTATTTTTTAATTTTTAAGGGTTGCACTTTTGCTAAAGCTCTGGAAACTTAGGAAAAAGAGGATTTTGATTCTGAATTTACAGAAAAAAATTCTTTACCCTAAATTGGGAAGTCACTATGATGACTCTTTAGCGTCAAATAGCAATCCGATTTACACTTTACAAAATATTACGAGTTATTCATTTAAAAAAATGCCTCGAAAACCCATAAAACAGCCAGGATTAATTTATACTAAAATAAATAGATGGGCGGTGTTGATCCGGCTGATCAAAATATAACCTTATATACAGAAGAACTTGTATTCGGGGAAAGAAATTGTATTTTTCTTTATTAAAAACACATTTCAAAAAGGAGTTTGTAATAATAATTTAATTAGTTGTAATAATTTAACCATCTTTTGGATATTGCGATAAATAATAACTGGCTTCTACCCCGGAATGGCCAGGGTAAAATGAAAGAGCGAAGAAAGATCGTAATTTCAATCTCGGAATCTTACAAGAAACCAAAGAAATCGAAAGGACGGTAGTCAAATCAAGAAAAAACTCAAGATAAGATAGGTTTGCACCTCAGAAAAAGCACATTCGTTGCAGGTGTAATGTTCTAAGAAAACAACCAACTCGATGTAGTGTTGGATTGGGTATACAAAATAAATAAAATAAAATAAATTTCACAATAAAAGTTAGTTTTAATTAGTCTTTAGTTTTAATATACCTATTTACTTCCTTTAGAAATGTGTTTTTAATAATTTTGCAATGTGTTGAACACGAAAACGTATAGAAATTAAATTGTGTGTTTTGACCCCTTATAAGCCTCGCGTCCTATATGTAGGACGCGCGAAAAACCCCCCTAATTAATTAATCTCAAGTAAAAAAAATTTTTTTTATACTTAAAGGCTTATTTAATGAATATAGCTAATGAAGTAAAATGAAATTTTTGAAATTTAAAAAGAAAAAATTTCTCCGGCTTATCTGGGTTAATATAAATATTATATATTTTTTAATGAAAATGTTCATAGTTCAAACCTAGAAAATTTTCAATAAAGATTTTCATTTTCTTTTATAAAAACAATTAAATAATCACAAGTAGAAAACACATGGGTTGAACTTAACTTTGACGATCACTGTACAGTGAGGGACAATATTAAGTCCTACCCATGCGTTTTCTATTTGTGATTATTTCATTGTTTTTAATATAAATATTATATATTTTTTAATGGAAAATGTTCATAGGTTTGAACCTATGAAAATTTTCAATCAAAAATATATAATATTTTTTTAAAAACAATGAAATAATCACAAGTAGAAAACGCATGGGTGGGACTTAATATTGACCCTCACTGTACAAGAAAGCAAAAACAATTTTTTTTATGAATTACTGACACTGGAATATAAATTACTGGAGTAATTTTGATTTTAATATTATCTTAGATGAAATAATGGTTAAGAACTAAATAGGGCAGGTATATTTCTTATTCAACTATCTGATTATAATAAAAACACATCTATAAATAAAAGAGAGAGTGGGTGTTGTTTAAAGTAATCGCATCTATACATAAAATTAAATAATACTATGAGGAAAAAAATAATAATAATAAAATATGTTTATAGTTTTTAAGTGGCAAAAATATTAGAGCGTCATATTAATTATTATACGGAGCAAGTGGATTTAGAAATATTCAGAAGTTGTAATTTCCGTTTCCGTATTTTGACATTTGATTATATTAAGGTTAAGAGAGAAAGAGAGAGAGAGGAATAAACTCATGTCATGTGATCTAGTTTTTCTTGCATCAGAGTCTTGTCTGAATGATAGATATTTATTTATTTGTCAGCTGGATATTTAATAGGTTTAGGCCTAGGCCAGACGAGAGGACAGACACCCAGAGGCTTATTTGCATCTAGTTTGAATAGATTAGTATCTCCAGGAAGGAAATTCTCTATCTTGTTTCGGATTATTTGGGTGTGGGTGATGACAAAATAATTTTATTTTCATGGTTTCTTATTTTAGAATTTTTTTGTCTGCATCACTGGATTAAATTGATATTAAAATTTATTCGATTGTAGGCCGTTAGTATAATATAGTATAAATCTTATACTATTAAACGAGCAATGTTTGTTTGTTTGTTTGTTTATATATAAGCATATCAGTTCTCGGAAACGGCTCTAACGATTTTTTTTTTCAAATTTTAAATATATACTATTTGTGGTCTCAAAATGAAATTGTGCTAGGTCTCATGTTTGGGAAAATTCGGATACTGGAGTACTTTTTTAGTTTTTTCTAATTTTATCGAAATTCCCTTTAAAGATTTCTTTCAAATTTTAAATATTTGCTGGTTCCGGTATAGGAACAAATTGCCCTAGGTCTCGTCTTCGGGAAACCTTGAGTACTAGTACTTTTTTAGTATTTTCCAATTTTCTTGAAATTCATTTTATGGAGTATTTGGTAGCGTGCCTACCTTCTATACTGAACTCGCGACGGGTTCGGACCCCAGGCAGTCCGATGATTTTATTTAAGCCATTTGGATACAAGATGGCTTAAATAGAAATGCCTGAACCCCAAATAGATATATTATTAATATAACGATTATCGTCAAAGTCTTAAATGGCCTAAGTTGCCGAAAAGACATGTGTGTGTGAATGAGAAAAAAAGTGTGAATGTTAAAAAAAAAAATTTAAATATTTTCCTATTTCTTCTATACAAATCAAATTGGGCCCCTCGAGTACTAGTACTTTACTGATGTACTTTTTTAGGTTTTTCCAATTTTATCAAAAACAAAAAAAAAAAAAAGACCGAGCTCCGGGTCGGTCCCGAAACTAATTTTGAAACTGGCATAAATAAATACAAAAAAAAAAAAAAAAATGAATCTAAATGCACTGTACCGTGCTGCCTGAACTAAAAGTACATATCGTTACAAAAAAATCTTTAAAATACGGAAGGTACAAAAAAGTTGTTTGCTGTGCGACTAGTCACACCAGATTTTTATATTTAATAAAAAGGGAATAAGGCCTTAAGATAAAGGAG
>JAKCPI010011127.1:0-31400 GCA_023213315.1 Euborellia annulipes | reverse complement strand
TATTGGGTAGAAGTAAAACCATATTCCCTTGATATAGGGAAAACTTAATCATGCTATTAGTAATTTTTTTGGCTCCATAGGGGACACCGTAAAATGACATGAGTTTAATTTAAATATAATTACCATCTCTCTCATGAAGAGATTTGCAGTCTTGAAAAGTGTAAATGCGGTGATCAAATCACAACCAATGAATATAAGACCAAGCCATGAAGAAAAATATTTAAATAAATATTTATAGATATGAAGAGCTAACGGCGATTCGTGAAAAAGATCTCCTAAATAAGGATCAATTCCTTCATTAAATAAATAAACGCCTTCCGTCACTGAAATGTCAAAGAACCGGTTCATTTAGTGAGTTCGCAAAATTGTATATATATATAATATAAATTTTACCTCTTTTCCATGAATTTAACGGGGTTGAAACTTCTACTCGATCTGCAATAGTTTTTTGATAATCCGTATTAATTAACCAAAATCTTATTAATCCAGCAAACACGTATTGTAAATAATATTTCTTTTCCATTTTAAGAATATTTTTTTTGTCTATTTTATTAAATTATAATCATTAGTGGATTTTATGAAATAAAATATCAAAAATTTTTATTTAAAGAAGATAACATTAAAATATATATAAAAAACATTATTTATTTTTAAAAGGTTTGAGAGGCACGCCTTATTAAGACTGAAGTGAGCATCATTATACGATTACATATGATTTGCCATCATTAGGAAAAAATTAAACATTAAATAAATATAAGCTTATTTAAAATGATTAATTTTTATTAAAGTAAGCAAAATGAAAATGAAAATATCTATTTATTTATTTAGAAACATGGGAGGTTCTTTTGTTCCATTGCTTTGTTGGTTCCCTGGTTGGTTCCATATCGTTGCCATTCTGGTTGCCATAGATAATCAATTGTTGCTAAGTAGACTATTGTTTAATTGAGCAAATTATTCTTTATTATTAATTTATAAAGATATTTTTAATTTTCATGTTTTTTTAACATTTAAAAATGAATAAAATAACTTTTCTTTCCAAAACGATATTTCTTAAACAAAATTTCAATAAAAATATTTTTGTATCTATAAGGAATTATGCAAAAAATCCTGATGTTGGTAAATGAACATTACCAATTTACACTTTTTATTTTTAATTCTTAATTTTTCTCATTTCTATATATATATATTTTTTTTTAAGGAATACTTGGATTAGGGAAATCAAAGAAAAAGCCTCTTAAAGCCGGTGCTGTGTTAGAAAAGAAAATTTTACCAGTAGAAACAGATCCCAAAATTCTAGTCACTCATTTATGTGGTTCAAATTTATTAAAAGAAGGAAAAGATATTGAATTAAAACCAGATAATGAATATCCTGATTGGTTATGGAATCTTCATATAGGTATACTCTATAATTATAATATATATTATGAAATATCAATATTTCTAAATGACAAAGCTTATTATTTACAAAATTTGAGTTGCATTAAATAAGAGGATTTATTAAATGTCAGAAATTATTATTCTCTTTTGAAATGCAAAATATTTTTTATAGGTAATAATCATGAATTATTATTATTATTATTCATTTTAGGTCCTCCAATACCGATTGACCAACTTGATCCTAACACAAAAACTTATTGGAGACGTTTAAGAAGAAGTGGCCGAAGAAAACATAACGAAATGTTGAGCTTAAGAAAATTTTAAATATTTTTATTAGTTTGATACTTTTAGTAAATATAAATTTACCTAAATATCTATATATATATAAACATCCACAATACAGACAACTTGGATAATCTTGTTTTAAATTTTTTTACGCTATTCTGCCCTATAGAAACATGCAAGAACATTTAAGATTATTGCAATAAATCCTACTTTCTAATTGACAACCTCAAATTCTTTCATACTTTGATGATTTGTTGGAAAAGCTACTATAATAAGAATGCTTTCATATAGTGAAAGTCATATCATCATGTGATTATTTCAATGTTTTTTAAAGAAAAATGAAAAATTTTTAATGAAAACTTGAGCGTAGAAGAGAATTCCAATAAAGATTTCCATCTTCAATAAAAACAATTAATTATTCAGAAAACGAATGGGATTGCTTTAATATTGACCGTCACTGTTCGGTATTTATTATTACAATGCCCGATGTCCTCAAATAATGAAATCTTTATTTAACAAAGATTATTCATGGGTTTCTAAAGGAATTCAATAAAAATATTAAATATCAATGATCATGATTGATAAATTAAATTAATTTTAACCAAATCTTATACACCATGGTTATTCTATTATATATATAATAGCGGAATGTCCGTCTGTCACGCTCTGTCACTTCCTGTTGGAAACGAAATTGAAGTTGAAACGAAATTTTGCAGTCATATAGAACTTGGGTTCCCAATTCTCAAAAGGGGAAGCACAAAAAATTCAAGAAAATCCAGATTTTGCCAATTGGAAACCATTGAGTATTGCCTAGCTTATGAATAATTAAAGACGATTAAAATTAATTTAAATAATTATATTTCAAATGAAAAATAGTAAAAATTGTTATATAATTAATTTTTTTTTTCCTTAGAGGATGGGGCTCAGGTTGGTTCAAGACTGACGGACACTCCGTCATTATATATATAGATTTTTTTATGGGATAAGGGAGTGATATTTTTCAATAATCCAGATATATATATTTATTTCCTGAAACGAGTTGACTGAAACTTGATCAAGAAAAGGCGAGGGTCCACCGCAGGCGGCCCCAAGACAGCTGGAGGTGGGTTTTAGTTTGAATTTTAAATTCCTTTACATTATCTTATTTTATTTGAAAGCATTATGACTTTAATATATATAGTAATTCTATAAATATATTTAAACAAGGTATTGAACAACAGATAAAAGTGTCACGAATAAAAATTTCATTCTCTTTTATTTTAACTTTGTCCATCAACCGTAGGTTGGGCAGGTAAAGTTAATGTAATCGTAAAAATATCGAAATTTGTCTTAAGCTGCCAAAATGCGTTTTGAGGTCCCCTGAATCCATTTAAATAGTTTTTGGAATGCAGTGGCGGATTAATGCAATTTTGTCGGGGGAGGGGCGGCTTTTTTTATTTAAGGACTTTGTAGGCATCTATGGCCATTTAGACCCCTTTCTTATTTATTTAAATTGATTGGTAACAAATTCAATTGAAATTAAAGAGCGGAAATCATAATTTCTTTAGATTACGAGTTTTTATAACTGTTTGAATTTCTTCTCGGGGGGGGGGGGGGGGGGGGCGATCGCCCCCTCCCCTTTAATCCGCCCCAGTTGGAATGATGTTTGTGTGTCTGTCTGTGGTAATTTTTTTTTAATATAATATAATTCGCTGTCTTTCTGTCAAGATCTGTCTGGCAGTGGCGTAGTGAGCTTAACTCGCGCCCGGGGTACAATACCTTTTAAGCGCCCCCCCCCCTTTCGAAAACCATATAATATTATATGTAAAATATACAAAATTATTATATTACACTGGCACTAAATTTAAAATATATTTTTCAGAAATCAATTAAAATAAAAATTATTCAGCAATTATTATTATTATGTTTTGCGGACCAGTAGCGCCCGGGGCATGATGACCCCCCTTGCTCCCCCTCGCTAGGCCACTGCTGTCTGGACAACATCCCTCTGGAATTTCAAAACTATATTTTATTAAAAGTAAAAGTCTTATATGGCCCAAGTTGCCGAAAAGACTAGCGTGTGAGTGTGAGTGGGAAAAAAGTGTGAGTGTTGAAAAAAAAACTTATTTATTTTCCGAAATTCCTATGACATTTTGAATTACTCACAAAAAATTTCTGCACCCCTTTGAAATAATACCAGTTTAGAAAATTTTAATTGGATGCTGAGTTTTAAAAAAATGTTCACTTTCATTTATTTTATTATTTATTAAATAATGAGTATATGATTTTTTAAATTAATAAATTTAATTATATTTTATTTTCCACAGGGAGTAATTCAAAGTCGAAGTTGCGTTGCCTGGTTGCAATGTCTTTGACGCCATTGAAAACGAAAGCGAATGCCTCGTCTCTTTATCTCATCCATGACTTTGACTGACAAGAATTTTCTCTCTCATCACATCTGCTTATTTATTTAAATTTATTTTCATTATTTAAGGTCAGTAATATATTTAAATATTTATTTAATTGGTTCAAGATTATTATTTTCAATTAAATTATTAAATGAAACGAGTCAAATATTATAAACTCATGATTCATCAGAATAACCTTTGTCTGTCTGTCAAATTTTATTCTCATTTTTTTAATATTTACTCTCTTTTAATCATTTAATATTCATTTCATTTTAATTTCGATATGTAAATTATATAAATTAAATAGACTATTGATTTTATTAAATCATTGACTCTTCGCTTTAAATTTGACATTGAAATTTTTTCATTAACCACAGAAACAAATGATTTAATCACATTTCTTTATTTTTCGATCCATTATTATCCATTTTTATAAATAGTTTATGAAATAATTAAAGTGTCATTCAATCTGAATATGTCAGATTCATTGGATCTTTACTTACCTTCTTTATTTTCAAATGAATTTCAATCACTTCTTATTTTAGGCCATTTTATATTTGTTCAAATGCAAATCTTTATTAAATGCTTATTTTATTTTTAATTTTAGGTGTGATTTACACTAAATAACTTGATGTCAGCTGCTTTGCTTCGAGCTTTGATCCATCAATCATATATATATATAATTTCCATTTCATTCCATTCCTTTTATTTTTCTGACGTCTGACTTATGAAACGAAATAGAAATGGAATTAAATTCGTTTTCAAAAATAGATGATAGAAGGGACTTATGCTTAATAATAAGGTAAGCGTTAATAAATTGAAATTTATATTTTACTAATTTTAAATATATTTTCACCTGTATATATATATATTTTTTATTTTCAGAATTTCGTCCAAGATACATCTATTTATTATTCCAGATAAACTCCTTGTCATCTCGCATTCCTATTTGGTGAGTTTACTATTTTTTATCATGTTATTTTTCCTATAATATCTACTATTTGTCTTAAATAAATAGCAAGATAGTCCAAGAGTAAAGGGAGGAATGAAAATATTTAATCACTCATTATTTAAAGGGCATTTTATATTTTTTCAAATAAAAATCTTTATTAAATATTGTTTTTATTTTTAATTTTAGGTGTGATTTGGACCAAAGAACTTGTCGTTTGCTACATTTCTTCGAGCTTTGAATGATATAACATCTTCCATCAATTATATATATATACTATATATTTTACTCAAATTGGAGCTCAGCAAAAGGAAAGGCTCTGATAATATTCTACCCATGTTAACAACTTAATCACTGAAGCAGGCAGTGAATTTAACAAACCTTGTCTTGGAGGTGGATGACGTTTAGTTCCAGCTGACAAGGGCAAAATAAAATAATCCGGGCCGACAGAAGCCTATAATTTTTTTTTTATCCTCTGATTATAATTCTTTGCACTTACTTTCATATATATTATATAACTTTTTGACGTTTGACTTAGAAAACGAAATAGAAATGGAATTATACTCATTTACAAAAAGAAAAAAAAGACAGAAGAGATTCATGCTTTCAAAGAAAATGTAGAGCGATTAAACCTTAACTGCCTTATAAATGAACTCGTCATTTCGCATTGCCATTTGGTAAGTTTATTATTTTTTATCAAGTTATTTTTCCACTAATTAATAATTAGAACTTAACTATCAACTATATATAAGCAGACGTTTAAGATTCAAGGGAATGACAAAATTTGTCTTCCAATCTTATTTATTTTATTCTTTATTTAAAATCAAATGAAAACTTCACCTAGGATGTAAGTAAAGAAGAAAATAATAATATAAATAATAATAATAAATAATAATAAGCCAATTCCTTGAATCCTAATAATTCTTATTTTATGAAAAATATATACATGTAATTAGTTTTTTTGAAAATATTCTTAATTTCTTTATAATTTACCAATTATTAATACAATATTTTTTTATATAGTTTTAATTTTGTTCTTGTTAATTGAGGAGAAAGGGGATGTCTACTATTTGTCTTAAATTAAATGCAGGATAGGTCAAGAGTAAAGGGAGGACTGAAAATATTGAATCACTCATTATTTTAAGGCATTTTATATTTTTCCAAATATAATGCTGTTTTTATTTTTAATTTTAGGTGTGATTTGGACCAAAGAACTTGTTTGCTACCTTTCTTCGAGCAGTGAATTATATAACATCTTCCATCAATTATATATATACTTATATACTATATATTTTACTCTAATTGGAGCTCAGCACAAGGAAAGGGTCTGCTAATTATTCTACCCACCTTAACTACTAAAGCAAACCTTGTCTTGAAGGTGGATGACGTTTAGTTCCAGCTGACAAGGTGAAAATAAAATAATCCGGGCTGACATAAGCCTATAAATTTTTTTTATCATCTGATTATAATTAGGTCTTCCTTTACCCTTACTTTCATATATATTATTTAACTTTATGACGTATGACTTATGATCTTCTTTCGTTTTATTTATTAATTTTTTAAAATAGAAGGAAAATTTCGTTGAACAGTATAAAACTACTTTTATATATTTTAGTATTTTATCTATTCTGTCTAAGACTCTAATAATAAAATTTCATTTTTTTTTATTTTATTAAAATCAATTCGTGATTTGAAAAACTAGAAAATTGTTTAATTCTTAATTAAATAATATCTTTTTAAAATTAAATATACTAGAGAATTTGGCCTGGGTTTGTGTTTATTAATTGAATGCTAGATGTAGAGGCAACATCGTGGAAAGTTAGAATAGTTGGGGAGAAGGATTAATAATATTATAATTATCATATTTTATTTTGTTTTCTCTGACCGCTGCCAATCTCTAGCATGGATTAACTCGTCTGAGAAAAATATATATACAGTAGTATTTGCTACTGAATAAATAAGGAAAATTTAGGATATTAGGTTAAATAAAAAAAAAAATTCACTTAAAAAAATATTTATTTAATATCAAAATTATATATATATATATATATATACAGTAGTTTAAATCAATAAATAAGATAAGAAATGATACAGCAAATATATTTAATATTTTAATAGAAATGACAAATAATCAAAATCTTTGTTCCAGGATCTCCTGATAAGGAATTCGGCATCACGAGGGATGGATAAATAATACGGAAAAAAGCTACATAAAAGCGGTAAATCAACGTTTTTAATTTTCACTTTAAACCAAACAAAATAGAATTTCTTAACGTCTTTGACACGAGTCCCAGTGAACTTAAATAATATTTTAAAAAATAAAATTTTTCTCATTACTATTTAAATAAATATTGACAATTAAATTTTTTCAAATTATAATTATATATTTTTAAAATACTATCATTAGAGTTTGCAAATGATTTTTTTGAGAAAAAACTAGGAAAATAAGTTATTTGATTGCGAATTCTTATTTTAGAATGCCTTTTAATTATTTCGTTCGTTGACAGGAAAATATAATTACAGCATATAATTTATAATTAAAATTAAATTAGGATACAAACCTTGCATAGCCAATTCATTAATTTAATCAACTTATATATGTATATATATCAACTTATAAATATCTTGAAAATCGAATGTACCCTACTGTCGGAAACTAAATACATGTCGACACAAAAAGTCGCACCATTTTTATTTATTTATTTTTTTATTTTCAGAATTTCTTTTGCACTACGTCAACTCATGGAAAAACTGGGCAGAAAAGGCTGCACGCCGCATTCCTCGACGTTGAAAAAGCGTTCATTAGGATACCCCGTGAGCTCATCATGTGCACCCTGCAATTTCTCTGATTCAACTGTCCGCTGAACTCAGAGCTTGTATGAGAGAAGATCAAAGAGTCAGACCTCAGGCAGTAGTCTCCTAACCGTTGGTGTCCACCAGGTCTCTCACCGTTGTTCTTTATGAATGTCATCACTCGGTATTTTCAAAGACCTCATCCATCCGTGGTCTTTTGAGCAGATGATATGTTGCTGTGTGAAGAAACTTGCTACAAACTGGAAAATTCCATAGGCTTCTGAAAGAATCGCCTCGGTGTGCGTATTAATCCACGCCAAAATCGAATATATGCAGTACTTTCAACAGACGGACTGCAGATCAAGTTATACTTAATGACCAGGTGCTTTCTAAATGTCGCAGTTTTCGCTATCTTGGCTCGAAGGTCAGTGATGATTGCTCGGGAATTCTATGTGACCGACGGATGCCAATTTATTTCATGCAACCGGCTTGAGGCCGATTACTCTGTATTCAACCGAGACTTGGGCCTCTACGAAGATGCACTACGTGAGATCGATATGCTGATGCCCAGGTGTCACCAGACTTGATCGCATCTCCATCGATCAAGAGTAGGTTGGGCATAGCGATAATCTGTGACAAGGGAGCGTCTCCGCTGGTTTAGACTCCAAGAGAGTAGTGGTGGGACGAGGACGACAATGAAGAGGAGCATTTATTTCATTGAACAAGCCATCATTAGAATTATGACTGAAATATTCATTAAAATGACTTGAGAGCATCTACCCCATCGATTTTCTTTACAAATAAGAGGAGAGGAGCACAAAAAAAGATTGAACCGGCAAGATCAGGATTACAATTCTTTAAGTTAGTGGTTCCCAACCCGTGGGCCGCGGGCTAATTGCAACTGGACGGTGGACGTCTAAGGAAAGACCTTGTATTTATACAAAATTATATATATACACTGGGCCTCATCGTTTTTTTTACGGAAAAAGTGGGCCGCACATCAAAATAGGTTGGGAACCACTGCTTTAAGCTATTCTTAACTGAAAACCATTGGTGGAATTCGATCTTCACATTTTGCACTCTAAGAGGCTGCTTGTTGTTGAACCCAACGTCATTTCGCGGCTGTCATTTGGTGAGTTTATTATTTTCAATTCTTTACTTTTCCAATAATATTAATAATTGGTACTAAGGTAATTTTTATGTTACAAAAGTCAAGAGAATAACAAAATTTGACTTAGAATTTTATTCTTTTTTACTTTGTCTTACTTACTTAATATATAGAGCATTGATTCCCAACCGGTGTGCCCCGGCACCCAAGGGTTCTTTTCGGCAACTTAGGCCATTTAAGACTTTAAACGATAATTTTATGTTTGAATATATATTTATTGGGGGTTCAGGCATTCTTATTTAAGCCGTTTGGTATCCAAATGGCTTAAATAAAATCATCGGACTGCCTGGGATCCGAACCCGCGACTTTTGGTATACGAGGTTAGCACGCTAACCCCTACACCAAGCCCCGAGGGCAAGTATTGGATTAATGTCAAAAATTCATTCTCGAGATTTTGATGGATCTTCACGTTTTGAGGTCCCCTGAATCCTAAAAAAGTGGTTTTTGCGACATGGTCTGTCTTTTAACAAGAAAGAGGGTCCAAAAATCAAAGAAATGACAAATTTTTGCTTCCTATTTTATTTTTCCTTTATCTGTTATTGAAGCAGTACTTTTTGTTTTTATAGCAGGCTTGCCCGAGCCAGCAGTAGGGGGGTCCATTTTTTCCTTTTGTGCTGGCTAGATATTTTACAGATTCTTTCATTTGAGAATTCTATCTGTGTTAAGACTTTAATTAGAAAATGATATTAAAATTGAAAATCTTAAAAAATATTTTTTCTAAGCCTTTTTTTTTTCTAAAAAAAGCCTAAAATCAGAAATTTTTTTCTTACTCCCAAAAACTATTTTTGAATTAAATCTACTGTATTTCTATTTATATATGATTGGGAATTTCGTTAGCTTGTTGGTCCCACCCATATTAAAATTTACTAATGGAATTTTATTCTAATACATATTTGAGAAAAAACCTCCAATAAGTGAGAATCTTGGACTTAACACAAACATTTTGACAATTGATATCTTCAAATTTAGGGAAAATAATAATTAAATTGAATATCTTCTTCTTCTTCTCTCTTCGCCTTTATTTTTTCCGCAGTGCGGGGTCGATGGAATTAAATTGAATATCTATTACTTAATAACAAAATATTTTTTAAAAAGTGATTATTAATTTGTTTCTTTTTTTTTCAGAATACGTTCTTCCAGAGGCTTCTTGTCGTTAATCCAGATGAACTCACCTTTATTTCTTTCGAATTTCCATTTGGTGAGTTTATATTTTTTAAATAGCCATACAAAATTTGACTTCTAATTCTATCAAACCATTTAAATTTGAAGACAATTTTTTTTTACTAAATTCTGACAACGGAGGAAATATTTGTTTTTTATATTTTGGGTTCATAATACTAATTTCAAATCTTAAATTACTATTTCTAATATTTTGAACTCAATACTTTGCTATTAGAGCGGGCGCTGGAGGTAGTTGAGTATGCAAAATGTGAGGACCAAATTCTGTCAATGGATTTGGGCTAAGAATAGCTCCCAGAATAAGGATCCGGATCTTGCCGGGCCATTTTTTGGTCCATTTTTTTTTTACCCCCACTCCTCTTATTTGTATAGGAAATCAATGGAATACGTGCTAAGATAATACGAAGACCTGCAATTATGGTCAAATTCTAATACTTAAAACCTTAAACAATGAAAAAACTATCTTGTCAGCATCTGAGGTGACTCATTTGCAAAACAGGAACACGTGGCCCATCGCCTTTGAAGTTTGAGAATTTTCAAAATTTTCTTAAAACTAAACATTCCCTTTGATTTCCTCCACAAGTGTAGAGTTACATTCCAATTAAACTAGAAATTTATTATTTAGAATCTTTTATTGATAAAAATTATCTTGAAGTATTCATTAAAGAGCTGATAAAAAATTTGGTGTTGGCTGTGTCTTCTACACAACCGGTGGCTTTTTAACATGACAATATCTTTTGCTAATATATGACAGGTGTAGCCAAATTTTTATCTATTAAGATACTTTTGTTTAAAAAATAAGGTTTTTCCAGAAAAAATTGATTTTAAAGTTAATTATTCGGGATTTTTTTATTCATTCTATTAGAATTTTTCTTCCAGCACAAATTGACTTCCCATTTAGTCTGATCTGATTAGCCGTTCGGAATCTACAGGGGTTTAAACTTTCAAATTAGAATTTACCGCAGCGCAGTAAAATGAAATGATAGGCAAAAAATAAATGGTGAAATCTTTAGCTGAAAAATCATTCTTTCTAGTCGTATATTCAAAATAATTATATCTCTTAAGACAGAGGAGTTATTCAAGCTGCTAAACTTTTTCGTGCATGCTTCCCTAACCTGCCACTATAGACACATGCGTTGTAAGACGTTGTCACGTGAAAAAGAAAGATTTTTAATAACCCTATCTTTCTCAATTTTAATTATATTTAAAGCACCTGAATGTTTAAATTCATTCTCGATCTTGGGCCATAGCACAGTGGTAGATTATCCCCCTCTAGTGCTAGGGGTTTAAATAATAAATAAAGAAAATAAACTTTTGATCAAAATCGGCCAAAGGGTACTAGTACTTTACTGATGTACTTTTTCAGTTTTTTTAGATTTTCTTAAAATTCGCTCCAACAATTTTTATTAAAATTCAAAAATCAATTATTTTTTAGATGCTCTTTTAATTGTATATGCTCATTTTGCTCTAAAAATTGTTTAAAGTACACTTTACTCCTGCACTTCATAGGAAAGATAGTTTAGCGTGTATGAAATAAAATATAACAACTTCGATCTGCAGAACAATCTTTATTTTTACGAGAAAAAATATAAACAAAAATCTAACAATAAAAGTTCATGAATCTAGGATCTAAGTGACCCTGAAAGTGTCACCACATCACTCCTCCTCCAGTGCAAACGTCACTGGAACCTCCTGGGAATCCTCACTCTTCTTCCCGAAGAAGTTTTAGTCACTAACGGCCTGGCGAATGCCACCGTCTTCTTTTTCGGCTTCTCTAGCGCTGGTTCCTTTTTTGGCGCTGGGCTGCTTCCGCTTTCTTTTTGTGGTTGCTGTCACCGCCGCTGTGTGCGCCCGTTTAACCCGATCTTTGGAAACCATAGTGGATTTGTTGTTGTGTCTGATGGTGAAGGTTTTATCTGCTCTGACTAATACTTTATGTGGGCCCGTGTATGCTGGGACTAAGGGTGGATGCTTAGCGTCGTCACGGAGCAAAACATGCGTACACGTTGCCAGGTTAGGATGACAGAAGATTTTGTGTTCACCATGCCACGATGGGTTTTTAGCGTCCTGTGCCATCTCTCTATCATTCCGTTGCTTTGTGGGTGGTAGGCTGTACCATGTTTTTAGCTCCCATGAGGTTCGCTAATTGATGAAAAAGGCATGACTCGAAATTTCTCCCCTGGTCCGTTATTATCCTCAATGGACATCCAAATCTACAAATCCAATTTTCCCAGAGAGCGCGCGCTACTCTTTCCGCAGTCTGGTCTTGTAATGGCACCGCTTCTGGCCACCGTGTGTATCGGTCTATACAAGTTGAGGTACCTGTTGCCTTTAGCTTCCGGTAGGGGCCCTACTATATCTATGTGCACGCATGCAAAACGGTGGTCGGGTGCTTGGAACTTCATCAGCGGCGTCTTTTCGTGTCTGGTTATTTTCGCCCGCTGGCAGGCGAGGCAATTTTGGACGAATTTTATAACATATTTAGACATATGCGGCCAATAGTAACGCTCCTTGATCAACTTTATGGTTCCTTTTCTACCAGGATGGGAGTATCCATGAATATGCTCACAGATGATGTTCCGATACTGCGAGGGAACGTACGGGCGATTAATGCCGTCTGCGTTTACGCATATTAACTGGGTAGTTGGGCCAAGAGCGACTGCGATCAGTTCGGGTTGCTTCTTATTTTCCCGTAGCCATTTAAGTTTCCCATCTCGGGCTTTTTTTTTTTTTTTTTTTTTGGAATGGGTGCATAAGGTCCGAAGACCTTGTGCCTCTGTAAGCTCGAAGTACGTAGGGATCTTGCCTCTCACTTCCTCCACCCTGGATAAGGTGTCTGCTACTACGTTTTCTGGGCCTGAAACATGTTTAATGTCACTGGTAAACTCCGATATGTATGAAAGCTGTCTTGCCTGCCTTGGACTTGCCTTATCGGCTCTTTGCCCCAGGGCGTAGGTCAAAGGCTTGTGGTCCGTAAAACATGTGAATTTTTGTCCCTCTAGCATGTGTCGGAAGTGCTTTATGGACGCGAAGATAGCCAATAGCTCCCTGTCGTATGTCGAATAAACCTTCTCGGTTTTGCTCAGCTTCCTGGAGAAAAACCCGAGCGGCTGTAACTTCTGGTCTACAATCTGATGCAATACTCCTCCAATTGCTGTATCGGAAGGATCGGTGTAGAGCTGAAATTTTGCCTTTGGGTTAGGATGGCTTAGCATTATCGCTTGCCCCAATGCCGCCTTGGTCTCCTCGAAAGCTTCTTCCATTTCCGGTGACCACTTGATAATAGAATTTTTGGTCCCTGTTAAGGAGTGAAGTATGCTTTGAGTTTGTGCTGCTTTAGGGATAAATCTTCTGTAAAAGTTCACCATTCCCAAGAATCTTCTCATCTGACTATTAGTAATGGGTTTGGGAAACTCTTGGATTGCTTTGAGTTTTTCTTCCCGGGGCTTAATGCCTTGCTTCGATATTTCATGCCCAAGAAAGGTCACCTTCGGTTGTGCAAACACGCACTTTTTTAAATTTAGCGCAATGCCTTACGTTTTCAGGCAGTCAAAAACTGCTTCTAAATAGGAAAGATGCTCTTGTTGGTTGGCTGAAGCGATTAAAATATCGTCTATGTATAACAAACAGCAAAAGTGAGTCCCTGCAGTGCCTGGTGAATGAAACGTTGAAAGGTTGTATCAACTAGATAAGCTACTTTTGTTAAGTGGTCAGTTAAGAAGAGGCGACTAAATTTCTCATGACAGGAGCACGCCGCCCATGCCTACCCGGAACTCAGTTTTTTGAGCTATAACCGCATGGGGAATGGCACCTTTGAGCTCTCTTTCCGAAATTTTCGTGGTACCAACACCATTTGCTTCCTCTATCCTCATCACTATGATTAAATAGGGATCGGGGTCGCGATCTGGAGAGGCATCTGGGAGTGGGAGCTCTACGAAACGGCCTACCTCGGTCTCTTAATTCAAATATCTCCTGACGTAAGCTCGCGATCTCTGCTTTAAATTCCGCTAATTCGGTTGTTGCGGCCGGTGGCTCTGACACACTACATGCATTATTAGGTTGACTGACATCAGAAATCTTGTCGACGATTTCACTTAGCTTCTCTAACTCTTGCCCGGCCGTGGCTTGTAGTATGGCCAACGCAGGCTTCAGAGATTACCAGTACCAACGCAGGTACTGGTAATCTCTGAAGCCATAATTGGCGAATGATGTCCTCGGAAGTTTGCGGTCCGGTTAAGGATTTCATCTCCCGAAGGAGTTGTGAAGGTATCCTTTCGCCTAACTCTAGCCTGGACAATAATTTTCTAATCCGTTGCCCTTCCGAATCCGCGCACCGTTTGATGATGGCCTCTTTTAATATTTGGTAGCTGGTGCGGGCTCTTTGCAACGCAACACATCGGCAATTGTCTTTAACGTATTGTTATCCAATGCTGATAAAAGGTGGTTAAATTTTGTGCTCTCCACCATGATTTTTGCATTGTTGAACTGGGCTTCCAGTTGCATAAACCATAATTCGGGATCGGCCTTCCAAAAGGGGGGTATTTTTAGAGAAACGTGGTTGACCATACCTGTTTCGCCGCTTTTACCAGCCCTTTGACCTTGAAGGTTCTGCAACTGCAACTTCATCTCCGCCAATTGTTGCTCTAATGCCTCGATCACGTCGGGGTCACCACTTTAGCGTGTATGAAATAAAATATAACAACTTCGATCTGCAGAACAATCTTTATTTTTACGAGAAAAAATATAAACAAAAAGCTAACAATAAAAGTTCATGAACCTAGGATCTAAGTGACCCTGACCACAATAGGATGCCATGGTAACAAAATATAAATAAATATAAATGTTTATTTAATATATCGGCGAAAATTAAATATATATCGACACAAAAAATCTGGTATTACAAGTACAGTTCAAAATTTTCTCTTACCAAAGGTAAGAGAAAGTTGTGTACTGTGCTATCAGACACACCAGATTTTTATCTCTTATTAAAATTAAATTATATAATTTCTATTACATAAAGTTGAATTTTTGATTTTTAATTTTTTTAAATTTATAATACCACTAGCCCAAATAACTCTTTCATAAGATAAGTCAAATAATTATTCTGCAAATATAAATATTCCAATATTAGGATTAGAATTAAAAAGAATATTTGTGAAAGGATTAAGGGATAAATAAAACAATGATTTATAAAAATAATCTTTATTGAATATTTAATGATTGAATAGGATAAAAAATAATAGCTAAATATTTCTTTGTTTCAGAAGAGTGACCTTAATAAAAAACATCCATCTTCGTCATCATTATTCATCATTATTATAAAATAAACAGCTCATACGCAATTGCAAATTATTTTTAAAAAAGTAAAGCAAGTCTTTTTAGTTGGATTCATCTCGAGGAAGGAGCCATCCATCTCTGTGCAAAAATCCTCTCTTCTATTGCGATTCTATTAGTGAGAATAAAAGGACACTCACCCCTCATCTCACTCCAATTAAAAGGTATTTATAATTTGCATATTTCATTTTCATTAAGGGTTAACATTTTATTTTTGTATTTTCTTTCTTAATATATATTTATAAAATTAACCTTTTTTATTTAATGATGAAACCAGAGGGTGAAAAGGGGTGTACATTAGGGTGGTTCTTAGCTATAGGTATGGTTTTCTGAAACTATCGATTTCGTTTAAAAAGCGGGAAAAAAAGTTATTTTCGAATATATCCCAAATAAATAATTAAATACAAAAAAGGACGCTTAGAAATATTTGATTTGTTTGGTGGTGAGTTTTAAGGGTGGATTAATTAAGTAAGTCTTTTAAAAATTATAGAATTTAGCTAATAATTGAAAATATAAATTCTTAAACTTTTATCTCTCGTCAATTATATAAATTATAACTGTGATTAACATTTCGTTTTAAGACTATATTATTATTTTTAATAATGTTAACAGAGGGTGCTAAGGTGTGTACGTTTTCCATTCAAATATAAAAATATTATTATTTTTATATGTGAAAGGATTAAGGAATAAATAAAACAATGATTTATAAAAATAATCTTTATTGAATATTTAATGATTGAATAGGATTAAAATTAATAGCTAATTATTTCTTTGTTTCAGAAGAGTGACCTTAGAAAAAAACATCCATCTTCGTCATCATCGTTATTATAAAATAAACAGCACATACAGAGTCTTTTAGTTGGATTCATCTCGAGGAAGGAGCCATCTCTGTGCAAAATCTTCTCTTCTATTGCGATTCTATTAGTGAGAATAAAAGGACACTCACCCCGCATCTCACTCCAATTTAAAGGTATTTATAATTTGCATATTTCATTTTCATTAAGGGTTAACATTTTTTTTGTATTTTCTTTCTTAATATATATTTATAAAATTGACCTTTTTTATTTAATGATGAAACCAGAGGGTGAAAAGGGGTGTACATTAGGGTGGTTCTTAGCTATAGGTTTGGTTTTCTGAAAGTTAAAAATTTGCTGCTCCCAACCCCCTAATCCTGTTCCAATCAACAAATAAAAGGGGTGTGACAAATTTCAACTCAATTGGACAACTTATAGGAGTCCCACAAACGCCTTGAATTTGCAACATAGGGTTACGAAACGATCGATTTCGTTTAAAAAGCGGGAAAAAAATTTATTTTCGAATAAATAAATAAATACAAAAAAGAACTCTTAGAAATATTTGATTTGTTTGGTGGTGAGTTTTAAGGGTGGATTAATTAAGTGAGTTTTTTAAAAATTATAGAATTTAGCTAATAATTGAAAATATAAATTCTTAAACTTTTATCTCTCGTCAATTATATAAATTATAACTGTGATTAACATTTCGTTTTAAGACTATATTATTATTTTTAATAATGTTAACAGAGGGTGCCAACGTGTGTACATTTCCCATTCAAATATAAAAATATTATTATTTTTTATTTTTTTGTAAACTCTCTTTCTACACACAAACACACGAATCATATTTAATAAGAAAAAATAATAATTGTTATCTTTTACAGGGGTGTCTATTGCTAGAGGTGAACTTCTCCCTTAAACCTCGACCTTCTCGCTCAAGCATCTCCATCTCAGCGCCCTTCGAGCCTGTCTCTGTGTAATAGGTGAGTTCTAACAATCAAATTTTTTCATCTCATAATTTCACATCACAAATAATAATTTTATTTTCCTGGGATCCTCTCTTTTTTAAAATTTCGAGTATAACAACCCCCTCATTTTATAATATTTGATAATCATTTAAATCTATAAAAATAAAATACAGTGGAACCTGGCTTAACGAGTTTAATTCGTTCCAGAATCAAACTCGTAAAGCAAAACACTCGTTATGCGAAACAATTAATTTTTCTCACATAAATTAATGTAAAATATCTTAATGCGTTTCATGCCGAAAAAATACTCTCTTAGGGCTCTTTTCTTGCAGCTTTTTCTTCGATGCACAGAGTTTTTTTTTTTTTTTTTCATTTTTGACAAACACTTCACACTTTTTTTTCTCATTCACACTCACAATCATACACACATTCACACAGTCTTTTCGGCAACTTAGGCCATTTAAGACTTTAGACGATAACCGTTATTTATTATTATACATATTGGGGTCCAGGCATTCTTATATAAGCCATTTGGTATCCAAATGCCTTATATAAAATCATCGGACTGCCTGGGGTCCGAACCCGCGACGTTTGGTATACGAGGTTAGCACGCTAACCTCTACGCCATGTCCCGAGGGCACTGCACAGAGTTAATAAACAACAAAAATTACAAATTTATTTCCTGATTATCTTCCTAATAATTTAATTAATTTTTATTCATGTACATTAATAACAATATAACACAAGTATGAGAAACTGGGGGATCACAAGCGACATACGATGCTACATTATATTAAATTAATTTTTTTTTTTTTTTTGTAAATTGTAATGACTAATTTTAGCCCGTATTTTTTACTCGTTATGTGAAAAATCGCTCGTTAAGCGAGTCATTCTTTTACATTTTTTTTATTTTGCTCGTTATGCGAATTACTCGTTATGATAGGTGCTCGTTAAGCGAGATTCTACTGTATTAAAATAAATTAATGAATAAAATTTCATTTAAAATTATCCAATTTTTAAATACAACGCAATGATGAAGTCGTGTACCCCAGGGTAGAGGGGGAGAAAGGGTGTAAATCACCCCTTCTAATAAACAAAACACTATTTTTCTTCAAAAACTAAATTTTAATAGAAGATTATTATTATTATTATTTTTTTTTTAATTTAAAAGATATAATTGTTACTTTTTGTCTAATCCAGCGGTTCCCAACCCGTGGGCTGCGGCCCAGTTGTGGGCCGCGGGCTGATTGTAACTGGGCCGCGGACTTCTAAGAAAAGATAAAAATTATATATACCGTAGAGTCCCGTTAATCCGAACTAATTGGGACGGAGGGTCGTTCGGATTATCGGGAAGTTCGGATTAAATGGAATTGTAAGCTTGGATTAGTTAATTTTGATAATAAAGTCGTATTTATTACGTTGTAAACCGTGAAACTTGTCGGTGATATTAAACTCTAAATAAATATTTCATAATAATAATAAAATAAAGTTCCTTTAATGTCTAATTTTCATTTATATTCCTCTTAAAAAAAAAAAAAAAAAAAATCGTACGCAAAAAGAGTTCGGATTAACCGGAAGTTCCGATTAGCCAAGTTCGGATTACCGGGTCTCTACTGTATTTAATATAAAATTATAGGCCTATATATGCACTAGGGTGGCTCAAAAAAACCAACTAATTTTTTTTTCAAGTCTCGTATGAAAATATGTTAGTTTATCATGTTTTAAGAGACCTCTCCAAAAGATGAGCTCAAAAAAAAATTTTAAGGATCGCTCAAAATTTTTAAAAATATCCAAATTTGTCAAAGATCGATTTTTATTTTATTTTTTTATTTTTTTATTCGTTACGGTAGAATTTTATAGAAGAAAAGAAAATACGTTTCTCAAATTTTCAACTTAAAATCGTCGCCCAAATGTTTTTTTTTAATTTGTCCGTGCATTGCTTTCGATTTTTTCGAGCGAACTTTAAATATAATATTCATATTAAAGATTGAATATATTTTTATTTCTTTGAATTAGTAAGATAATCGACAAAAAAAAAAAAAAAAAACCACGAGATGAACAAAAAATTAAACAGAATACTGAAAATATATCATTACTATATAATTTTTAATAACTTGGAATTTTGTAAATTAAGGTTACAGGTACGATTGATTATATTTTCTCAAATATCTTACTAATTAAAAGATAAAAAATGTATTAAATCTTCTAATATAAATATTTAAAGGTCGCTCGAATTCATCGGAAGCAATACACTGACAAATTAAAAAAAAATTTTGAACCTTTAAAAATTAATAGTTGAAAATTTGAGAAGATTTTCTTTTCGTCTATAAAATTCTACCGTAACGAGAAAAAAAAATTTAAAAAAAAGAAACAATCGATTTTTGACGAATTTGGATATTTTTAAAAATTTTGAGCGTCCCTTAAAAAATATTTTTTTATCATCTCATCTTTGGAGAGGTCTCTTAAAACATGATAAACTAACATAACAAGTTACAATATTTTCATACGAGACTCGGAAAAAAAAAAAAAAAAAAATTAGTCGGTTTTTTTTTTGCGCCACCCTACACACCTCATACACTGGGCCTCAGTGTTTTTTTTTTTACGGAAAAAGTGGGCCGCGCATCAAAAAAGGTTGGGAACCACTTTTTTAAAAAAAAAAAAAATTTTAATGGGGGGGGGGCCCCCCCCCCCCCTTAAACCCCCCCTGGGAACCACTGGTCTAATCTAATAAAAAACATTTTTTTCTCCGATCGGTAATGTAGAGTAGTAATAGGGGTGGTTTTTTTTTTTTAAAGTGAAACTTTTATTTTATCCCCTCAAATTTTTTCTTTTTTTTTTGGAGGTGGTGCTTTTAAATAGCCATTAAATCAAATAAATTATATAAAATTCTTTGTCATTTAATTTAAAGTTTCATCAATTCAGTCGATTTTTCTTCAAAATATCTTATTTTTTCTAAGAAAAAATTATTATAATAACAACTCAATTATTCATCCCTTTATCAATTAATAATTAATTATGTCAAGAGGGATGGAGGGGGCAAATTACTTGAATATATAGTCATCTATTTTTTTCTATAAAATTTTCCATAAATCAAATCACTCAATTCTATTTTCTGTGTTTATTCATTTTCCGTCCTATGGGTTTGTTTGTTTATCGTCTCCTCTTGAAATATTATAATTAAAATTAGAATTTTTACTTCAATTCATTCAGATAATATATTAAATATTTTTTTTTATCTACAGTATTGGGATCTATGGGAGAGGCGTGGCTTCACCTGGTGGCAAAAAATGAACTAGCGATTGTAGGATTGAATGGCTGAGCTGATGCGCAAGTACACGTGTTTTATGAGACAAAAAGTTTAATTAAAAATAAAAAATGGGTGTGACGGTACAGGAAATTTGTAGGTTTTCTTCTGCCACACTTACTAATAGAAATTTTATTTGTGGAGACAATATTATTGATACTGGTCATGTTTTAAAGTGAGTAATAGTAATGACAGTTTCAATGACAGACCAAATTCTTGCTTTCTGTTTACAAACAACAAGTTTACGAGAAGAATTTCATGAAATAAATGATCAAATTTTATAATAATAATAACAATTGGGATGGATGCTCGTATAAGGCTGGATTAGGAAGTACCTGCAAGCACATTTGGGGCTGTACTTTTATTCTGTAACCGCTATTTATGATATCTGATATGATGTTAGCCAAAAAGTGTTTGAAATATTTTATTGTAATAATAAATACAAGATAATTAAATGTTAACTAAAAAATTAATACCGGTAATTAAATATAAAATTAATAATTTTTTTTTTTTTGTACTTACAAAAATAATTTAGAAGATTTAAAAAATATCACGTGTACAGACAAAAAATGTGTTTGGAGTGCACCACATAAATCAGCTCTTAAAAAAATACGATATCAGATTCCTTTGCTGGAGCACAATTGTTTTGGAGAAAAACAAGAAAAAGATAGAGGCAAAAATTAAAAAGAAGGCTTCTAAATCTGATAGATTGATTCTTCTACAATAAAATTATTTATAATTTTCACTATACTGTCTTTTTTTGGAAAAGAATGAAATCGAACTGTTTCATGCTTAGATGCATGACTTTTACACCCATAAACACAAAGTAGATACACATTGCTTTTATTTTTATAAGGAGAAAATTTCATATTTGTGAATATATTAGTGTATGTATGTATTATTTATTAATCTAACAATAATGTTTACTCGTGGGTTATAACTTTTTTTTTAAATAATACAATTATAACAGATGTTTAAATGTTCTTGTCCCTTATATCACGTTAAACGTATGAAGGTTAATCCTACAATCGCTAGTTCCAATTTAAGCCACCAGGTAGAGTATTGAAATGCTAAATTTCCCAATATAAAAAATAATTTTTTTTTAACTAGCTACGTACTTGATTTGTTTTTAATTTGAAAGTACTTTTTGTCTAAGCTAATAAAAAAGATTTTTTCTCTTCGATCGGTGTACTGTAGTAATAGGGGTGGTTTTTTTTTTTTTTTTGGAGGTGATGGGTTAAAATAGCCACTGATTCAAATAAATTATATAAAATTCTTTATCATTTAATTAAAAGAACAGACAATTTCAAAATATCTTAAGTTTTCTAATCCCCCTGTCTAGACGCCACCCCGTTTTCCATTAATAAGGCGAGGGTCCCCCAGGCGGGCCGAGCCGCTGGCGGGGTCCAGGGGGCGATAGCCCCCTGGCAAATTAGACACGAAGCCCTCCGAAGGCGGGCGGCTTAGTTAGAAAAAAAATTATTTATTAATAATCCGTTAACTGAATGAATTCTAAATATTCGATGATATGCTTTTATAATGAATATTTAAAGATGAGAAAGGAAAGGATTACGGGAATATAAAACAATTATTTAATGAAATAATCTTTATTGAATATTTAAAATATGATGATAGAAGAGGATAAAAAATAAATCAAATATTTCTGTAGAAAATAAAAGGCCGAGCAGCTATGTTAATTTCTTTATTTAAGAACCCACAGCGACGTTTCGGTCGACTATGCGACCATCTTCATGGCTAGAGTTCAGTCAACAGAAAAACCTCTTAAGTTCTCTGACAGACATGTCTGTCGCTGTGGGTTCTTAAATAAAGAAATTAACATAGCTGCTCGGCCTTTTATTTTCTACTACATATTGATTTAGCTATTCGTCTCGCTAACTTAAAATATTTCTTTGTTTCAGAAGAGAGACCTTAGGAAAAGCAAATCCATCTGCGTCAAAGGGGGCCAAGGGGCCAGTCGATTGAACTCATCTCTCTGCAAAGTGCCTCTTCTCCAGTGCGATTCTGTTTGTGAGAATAAAACGTCACACGCACCTCCCCTCTCCACAATTAAAAGGTATTTATAATTTGCATATTTCTCTTGAGAAAAGGGTTAACATTTTATTTTTATATTTTCTTTCTTAAAACATATTTTAATTTTAAATATATTATTATCCTTTGTCTAAAAACTAGTAATAATATCACTTCTAATTTATCCCTAATAAATAAATAAATACAATAAAATTAGATATTTTTTAAATACTAATTTTTTTTTTAAATTTTGAAAAATTTTTTTTTTTTTTTTTTTTGTTTTTTTTAATTTTTTTGTTTTTAGAGGAAATAATTAAAAAAATAAAAAAAACCCCAACCTTGAACCCCTCAATTATTTAATCACCACAAAAAATTTTTTTTTAAAAAGGGTTTTTTTTAATATATTCCTTTTTTTATATTTTTTCAGACTTAAAAGGGACAACTCAGCGAGCGGCTGGTAATGAAGACGAAGAGTGAAAATCTCCCGATAATCAAGAGATTATTTGCTGGAAGGTTCATATGGAATGCATTATCAAAAGAAACAGGCCGATAAAACAAGAATATCTCAACTTAGACATCGTCTTTTTCTGAAAACGTTCGACTTTGTAAGTGTTTAAATTTTTAATCTAAAAAATCTCTCTCCACTGCAATCTTCAAATAATAATAAGAAATGTTCATTTAATTCATGGGGTGGCTCTATGAACTCAGGAATTTATTTTACTTATTTTAAGAGTAGACATTTTCTTACTGTTAGATTTTTTTGGAACTTGGGTTCACCCTTCCCTTGTACACCCTTAGGTCACTTATTTTTTTCTTTCTTTGAACCTGGGGCTTTTTCAAGAAAATTTTTTATAAATAAATCATTTGTTAATTAGAAAATGTTAAGTAAAATCAGGGACTCGCAATTTAAAAATTATATTTGAAATTTTTGAAAATTTTGTTTAGATAAAAAATAATTAACTTTCTTAAGAAGGTCCCATTCCATTAAATTAAAAAAAAATATATAATATTTATATTATAATGGATATTAATTACAAGTTGAGCTAATTGTATTTATTAATTAGTGGAAAGTATGATTTGGGAATCAGGAATTAATTTTTTTATTATAAATGACTTTAGCTATTTAAAAATTAAAATCACTTTTATTAATTTAATTAGGCTACATAATATCATTTTAATATTTTTGATGTCTCAGGATAGCTGAAAACGCAGATTTAAGTGTCCAATTTTCAAAAAAATTTTCCATACTCCCAGATCTCCCCCTCCGGAACTCGTCTGCCCGGATCTGGCCTGAATGAATTATGGCAACCCTATGTTTAGGAAATAAAGGTCACAATTGCCTTTTACATACTATAAAAACTTTAAAGGGTGGGGGGGGGGGGGCGTATTATTAAGTAGCTCCGGGGCCCGTCAAGTCTGTCTGCGACCCTGTATTTATAATATTTCTTCAAGTAATTAGGAAAGGAAATGTGGGTTAAAATAAACTTATTTTAATTCGATTCAAATATAAATTGTCATAAATGATGATAAAAAATGATAATAAATAAAAAATATTAACATAAGATACAGTATAAAATAAATGGATATTTAATTAGAATATAATTAATTAATTATATTTTCTTTTGTTACAGCATCCCTTCATGTGTCTCATGGCAACGAGTCGAAGTCTGCTAAAACAAATCAACATTCAAATGAGGGAGCATCAAAAAGAAGCGAAATCTCACACACGTACACTCTTTGTTTTATAATCATCGGCCTTGTCGTTCGAGCATCCATCTAAGCGCTCTCCGAGGGTCTCTCTCTGCACTAGGGGTAAGTCCTGCAATCAAATTTTTTAATTTATCTCATCATTTCCTAGGAAAGGTCTTTTTCTTTTAAAATCTCTGATAGTCCTAGAAAATTCCTCCCTCATTTTATTTTTGATTATCATTTCTAGAAGTCCCCCCCCCCCCCCCCTTTGATTTTGCTACTAACAGATTCCTTTTTGAGAGGGATTCGAATTTTTTTTCATTATTTTTGCCAAAGTGTTTTAATAACAAATCAACTTGCTTGATTATAAAATTCAAAAATTTCTTCTTACAAATTTTAATTCTGTATGGGAATATTCTAACATAGAATAATACTTCAAATAATAATTAAAAAAATTATCTGCTTTCTAAATTAGGTCTATAGAAATGAATGGGATGGCAATAATTAAATTCTTTCTATTCGTAAATATTTAATTACCCACTAGCGCTGAGAACAATCGTTCATATTTATTTATTATAATTCGTGAGTACATGTTATAATTTTTACTTTCTCTTACCCTATATATGGAATATATAGAGAGAAAGTATCATTTATTTAAATATTTTTCAAAACTAAACCAAAATTTTTTTTTAAATGATTTGTTTCTAATGGGTAAGATATAATAATTCCTTTTTGTCTAATCAAAAAAAAAAATATTTTTTTATTTTTGGTTGGTTATTAAATGTAGAAATAAGGGTGGTTCTAGAGGAGGTGGGTTAAATTACCTATTGAATCAAATCAATTCTGAAAATAACGCATAAAAAATTTTTATTTGCCCCCGGGTTTGGCGTAGTAGGTAGCGTGCCTCCCTCCTATACCAAACGTCGCGGGTTCGGACCCAGGCAGTCCGATGATTTTATTTAAGCCATTTGGATACCAGATGGCTTAAATAGAAATGCCTGACCCCACAATAGATATTTTCTCTACAACGGTTATCGTCAAAGTCTTATATGGCCTAAGTTGCCGAAAAGACTGTATGAATGTGTGTGTGAATGTGAGTGTGAATGAGAAAAAAGTGTGAATGTTTAAAAAAAAAAAAAAAAAAAAAAAAATTTATTTATTGATAATAGGGGTGGGTAATTAAAGGGAGTCTTTTAAAAATTATTTCACTTCGAATTTATCCCTAATAAATAAATAAATACAAAAAATAACACTTGAAAGTATTTTATTTATTTAGGGGTAAGTTTTAAGGGTGGGTAATTAAAGGGAGTCTTTTAAAAATTATTTCACTTCGAATTTATCCCTAATAAATAAATAAATACAAAAAATAACACTTGAAAGTATTTTATTTATTTAGGGGTAAGTTTTAAGGGTGGGTAATTAAAGGGAGTCTTTTAATATAGTTAATATAATTAATAGTTATTTAATTTCGGATTTATTCCCAACGGAATAAAACCCCGTTAGTTTGCAAGTGAAAAGAATTTTTATAAATAGAGAACCTATTTGATAATTTTTTTTTCTTGGGCGCTCCTCTGAGCAATGCTATTTCTCTATCGATCGATGTCTGCTTGCGTGCTGGTTGCCTGTCTGTCAGTTGTTTTCGAGACGAGACACGACTCAGTCGTTTGGGATCTTCTCTCTCAATCTCTCTCTCTCTCTCGTGTGTTTAGTTTTTTTTTATATTGTGTGTGCAAATAAAACGTTCATCCCCCAAACTCGTTATTCCCCGACTGGTCATCATATTATTACGGTAATGATTATTTTCATATCTCATTTGCATAAGGAATTAAATTTCTATTTTCAATTTTTTTTTTCTCTTAAAATATTATAAAATTATCCAATTTTTAAATACAACGCTATGATGAAGTCGTGTACCCCAGGGTGGAGGGTGAAAAAGGGTGTAAATCACCCCTTCCAATAAACAAAACAGT
This sequence comes from Euborellia annulipes, assembly GCA_023213315.1. Taxonomy (NCBI): domain Eukaryota; kingdom Metazoa; phylum Arthropoda; class Insecta; order Dermaptera; family Anisolabididae; genus Euborellia; species Euborellia annulipes. The sequence continues at coordinate 5,175 of JAKCPI010011127.1, read as the reverse complement.
ATTTTTCTTCAAAAACTAAATTTTAATAGATAATTATTATTATTATTCTTTTTTTTATTTTTTTCTTTTAAGCAAATGTATTACTTTCTATCCCTTATCACCTACCCTCCACCCTTCTAACTGAGAATTTAGTTCTCCTATAATATTTAATAAGAAATTATTATTAAATAAATGAAAATAGAAATTGTTAAATTTCATCAATTTGGGCGATTTTTTTTTAAATTTTTTTTTACGCTACGATCAATCGAAATGACGAAATGACGAAGATGCGAAGATTGGACAAAAACGAATTATACCTTTCAAATTAGAATTTATACTCGCCTTTACTCGAATCTCATCATTTCTTGGGGAAGGTTCTCTCTCTTTTCAAATCTCGGGTATAAAAAAAACCCCTCATTTTATAATATTTGATTATCATTTAAAGCTATACTTTTTGCTTTCTTAAAAAAACTAAAATTTTCCACTCCTCTCCACCTTGTTCTCGCTTTCTCTCTTAAAATCTATTATATTTTTTTCCCCCACTTTATTAACAATATTCTAATTATCCTATGATAGATATTTAGTAAAAAAAATAAATAATTAAAAAATCATCAGTATCAAAAATTCAGCAACTTATTAGGATGATTTTAGGTTAGGGGTGGTTTATTTTTTAATGTGAATAAAATAAAACTTGTCTGTCTTAGTCTTTAATAATGTAATGTGCTTAAAAAAATAATAGAAAAAAAAAAAGAATTGCTTTAATATTTATTTATTTTTGGAAACTCGGAGCACAAATTGCTATCACGAGTCGTCAGTCAGTTGCTTTCTTGTTGATCCCGGAGTCAGTTCGTTTGAAAGATTCCCTGAAACGTGCGTAGCTTCTCTTATATTGTGTTTATATAGGGTGTAATCGGGTTCACATCTTTCCTTTTCATTTTAATATCATTAATATTTTTCCTTAAAAATTAGTGTAAAAAAATCGTTTATTAATATTATTTTTTATTTTTTTGTAAATTCTCTCTTTCTAATCATATTAAATAAGAAAAAATAATTATTTTTATTTTTACAGTGCCGACTCTCGCTAGAGGTTCACTTACCGACCTTGTCGTTTGAGCACCCCATCTCAGCGCACTTCCAGTCTCTCTGTACCTAGTAAATCCTGACTATCAAATTTTTTCAATTTATTAGGCCATATGATAAATATTAATTACATTTTCTTGTAAAGGTCTCTCTCTCTTTAAAAATCTCTCTCTCTCTCTCTCTCTCTCTTCTCTTTTATCGGCAATGTAATGTAGTAATAGGGGTGGTTTTTTTTGGAAATGGGTTAAAATAGCCATTGAATGAAATAAATTATATAAAATTTTTTTATCATTTAATTTAAAGAAAAAACTATTTCAAAATATCTTAATTTTTCTAAAAAAACTTCTCCATTCTTCATCCCTTATCAATTAATTAAAAATGTCGAGAGGGTTTTTTTTTTTTAAACATTCACACTTTTTTCTCATTCACACTCACACTCATACACACATTCACACAGTCTTTTCGGCAGCTCAGGCCATTTAAGACTTTAGACGATAACCGTTGTAATTAATATATATATTGGGGGTTCAGGCATTTCTATTTAAGCCATCTGGTAGCCAAATGGCTTAAATAAAATCATCGGACTGCCTGGGTCCGAACCCGCGACGTTTGGTATAGGAGGTAGGCACGCTACCTACTACGCCAAACTCGGGGGGCCTCGAGAGGGTTGGATGGGGCAAATTACTTGATTATATATTTATCTATTTTCTATAAAATTTTCCATAAAAATCACTCATTTTTTTTTTTAATAGAAAGAAATTAGAAACAAATCAAGTACTTAATTAAAAAAATTATTTTCAAATATTCCATTATCTGAATGAATTGAGGTAAAAATTCTAATTAAAATTGTGTTAATTCCCTTTTATATTTAAACATGAGAAAGGAAAGGATTAAGGGAAAATAAAACAATTATTTAATCAAATAATCTTTATTGAATACTTAAAATATAATGATAGAAGACGATTAAAAAAAAAAATATTTCTTTGTTTCAGAAGAGAGCAAATCCATCTGCGTCAAGGAGGCCAAGAAGCTAGTCGATTGAACTCATCACTCTGCAAAGTGCCTCTTCCCCAGTGCGATTCTGTCTGTGAGAATAAAACGTCACACGCACCTCCTCTTACCACAATTACAAGGTATTTATAACATGCATATTTCACTTGCATAAAGGGTTAACATTTTAGTTTTATTTAAATATTTATAAAATTATCCTTTGTCTAAAAACTTGAAACCAGAGGGTGTAATAGGGTGTACTATCTTTAATATCATTAATATTTTTCCTTAAATATAAGTGTAAAAAAATCGTTTATTAATATTATTTTTTATATTTTTGTAAACTCTTTTTTTTCTACACACAAACACATGAATCATCAATTTAATAAGAAAAAATAATAATTTTTATTTTTTACAGGGGAGTTCGAAACCAGCTTGCCGCAAATAATCCAACCGAAGTCTCCTCTTTGAGTAGGAAAGTGGAAGAAAGTCTCACCCCATAGACACAAAGGGCCCAAGTGCCTTAAAAATGAGGATGTCTCCGACTTGGCTTACTCGGAACCTGCCGAGAGGTGTGGGGCGGGTGACTTTGAAGGGAAATGGAAGTACCTCATAAAATCCATCGCGTTTCCATCTGGTGAGTTAAATATATTTTTCTAATAATTTTAATAATTCAATTTTATTTTTAACTAAAATTAAAGCCAAATTTCTTATTGTATCAAAAAATTTCATTATTCAATTCATAACTCATACAGTATGATTTTCTAATACCTTTCATTAATTAAAATTATTTTTCTATTAACAAAAATTTTTTTTTATACAGTAGTTTAAATCAAGAAAAAAGATAAGAAATGATACAGCAAATATATTTAATATTTTAATAGAAATGACAAATAATTAAAATCTTTGTTCCAGGATCTCTTGAAAAGGAATTCGGCATCACAAAGGATGGATTTTTATCATACGGAAATGCAGCTACATAAAAGAGGTAAATCATCGTTTTTAATTTTCACTTTAATCCAAACAAAATAGAATTTCTTAATGTCTTTTACTCGAGTCAATCCAGTAAACATAAATATTATCTTAAAAAATAAAAATTTTTCTCATTACTATTAAAATAAATATGAATAATTAAATTTTTTCAATTTTTATAATTAGATATTTTTTAAATACTATCATTTGAGTCTGCAAATAAAAAAAAATCGGAAAATAACTTATTTAGCTACGAATTCTTATGTTAGAATGCCTTTTACTTATTTGGTTCGTTGAGAGGAAAATATAATAATTACAGTATAAAATTAAAATTAAGACACAAACCTTGGATAGCCGATTCATTAATTTAATCAACACTAATAATTTATTCTAAAAAAACTGTATTTTTAAATATATTCCTTTTTTTATATTTTTTCAGACTAAAAAGGGACAACTCAGCGAGCGGCTGGTAATGAAGACGAAGAGTGAAAATCTCCCGATAATCAAGAGATTATTTGCTGGAAGGTTCATATGGAATGCATTATCAAAAGAAACAGGCCGATAAAACAAGAATATCTCAACTTAGACATCGTCTTTTTCTGAAAGCGTTCGACTTTGTAAGTGTTTAAATTTTTAATCTAAAAACTCTCTCTCCACTGCAATTTCAAATAATAATTAGAAATGTTCATTTAATTCATGGGGTGGCTCTATGAACTCAGGAATTTAACTATTTTACTTATTTTAAGAGTAGACATTTCCCTTCCCTTGTACACCCTTAGGTCACTTATTTTTTTAACATAGAAAAATATAATTAAAAAATTATTTGTGATTAAATTCTTTTTTTAAATAATTTTATTAGCTGGGAATTTTTTTTTAATAATCATCTTCAAATATCATTTTATTATACATTCGTTTTTTACTTTCTCTTACCTATGTATATATGTACTACCTAATATATATAGAGAGAAAAAGTTCTTGTCAAAAATTCGATGCCGACAAGTTTTGAGGTCCCCTTAGTTCAAAAAAGTGATTTTCGCAACATGGTCTATCAGTCTGTCTGTCTGTGTGTTTGGGAACAAAATATCTCAGTCATCTGTCTGTGAGTGTTGAGTGTGAATGGAAAGTGTTTAAGGTGCGCGTCTCGGAAAACCGTTAAAACACGATTGACTCGAGGCGGCACCAGATGGCGTTAGTGTTCCCCCATTAGAACAGTGGCGGATTAATGCAATTTTGTCGGGGGGGGGGGGGGGGGGGCGGTTTTTTTTTTTTTTTTTTTATTTTTTTTATTTAAGGACTTTGTGGGCATCTATGGCCATTTAGATCCCTTCCCTATTTATTTAAATTGATTGGTAACAAATTCAATTGAAATTAAAGCTCGGAAATCATAATTTCTTTAGATTACTAGTTTTTATAACATTGTGAATTTCTTCTCGGGGGGGGGGGGTCGATCGCCCCCTCGCCCCCCCCTCTTAATCCGCCCCTGCATTAGAATACACGCAACTTGATCCATTTCATTCTAGACTTTCCAGCTAATTAATTAAAGGCAAAAAATTAATTATTTTTTAACCCAATGATTACTAATTTAATTATCTACAACTTATAGAGCTCCTTTTTTTTAAATATCTTTTATTTAATGCGATTAATCTAAAAAAATTTTTTTTTTTTGAAAATCAAAAAAAGGGCTTCTATAAGTTCTAGACATTTTAAATAGCTTTAATTTAAAAAAATTTGAGGTCGATAGCTTCAAAATTGTGGCCGCTGGAAAGTCCCAAAATTAGTACCCCGAGACGCGCACCTTAAAAAAAAAAAAGAAGACTTTAAAAAGTATATTTTTCTTAAAAATTTTAAGCGTGCTAGATAATTTTATAAATACACGGATAGAAGTATTTTTTTAAATTGGGGGTGGGTTTTCGGGGTTGATTATTTAAGTAAGTCTTTTAAAAATTATTTAAGTTCGAATATATCCCTAATAAATAAATAAATACTAAAAAAAACCATTGGAAGTATTTTTTTAAATTGGGGGTGGGTTTTCGGGGTTGATTATTTAAGTAAGTCTTTTAAAAATTATTTAATCTTTTAAAAATTATTTAAGTTCGAATATATCCCTAATAAATAAATAAATACTAAAAAGAACCATTGGAAGTATTTTTTTAA
>JAKCPI010011126.1:0-12261 GCA_023213315.1 Euborellia annulipes | reverse complement strand
TATAATATATATTATGAAATATCAATATTTCTAAATGACAAAGCTTATTATTTACAAAATTTGAGTTGCATTAAATAAGAGGATTTATCAAATGTCCAAGAAATTATTATTCTCTTTTGAAATACAAAATATTTTTTATAGGTAATAATCATGAATTATTATTATTATTATTCATTTTAGGTCCTCCAATACCGATTGACCAACTTGATCCTAACACAAAAACTTATTGGAGACGTTTAAGAAGAAGTGGCCGAAGAAAACATAACGCCTTGTTGAGCTTAAGAAAATTTTAAATATTTTTATTAGTTTGATACTTTTTAGTAAATATAAATTTACCTAAATATATATATATAAACATCCACAATACAGACAACTTGGATAATCTTGTTTTAAATTTTTTTACGCTATTCTGCCCTATAGAAACATGCCAGAACATTTAAGATTATTGCAATACTCCTACTTTCTAATTGACAACCTCAAATTCTTTCATACTTTGATGATTTGTTGGAAAAGCTACTATAATAAGAATGCTTTCATACAGTGAAAGTCATATCATCATGTGATTATTTCAATGTTTTTAAAGAAAAATGAAAAATTTTTAATGGAAACTTGAGCGTAGAAGAGAATTCCAATAAAGATTTCCATCTTCAATAAAAACAATTAATTATTCAGAAAACGAATGGGATTGCTTTTTAATATTGACCGTCACTGTTCGGTATTTATTATTACAATGCCCGATGTCCTCAAATAATGAAATCTCTTTTATTTAACAAAGATTATTCATGGGTTTCTAAAGGAATTCAATAAAAATATTAAATATCAATGATCATGATTGATAAATTAAATTAATTTTAACCAAATCTTATACACCATGGTTATTCCTATTATATATATAATAGCGGAATGTCCGTCTGTCACGCTCTGTCACTTCCTGTTGGAAACGAAATTGAAGTTGAAACGAAATTTTGCAGTCATATAGAACTTGGGTTCCCAATTCTCAAAAGGGGGAAGCACAAAAAATTCAAGAAAATCCAGATTTTGCCAATTGGAAATCATTGAGTATTGCCTAGCTTATGAATAATTAAAGACGATTAAAATTAATTTAAATAATTATATTTCAAATGAAAAATAGTAAAAATTGTTATATAATTAATTTTTTTTTTTTCCTTAGAGGATGGGGCTCAGGTTGGGTTCAAGACTGACGGACACTCCGTCATTATATATATAGATTTTTTTATGGGATAAGGGAGTGATATTTTTCAATAATCCAGATATATATGTTTATTTCCTGAAACGAGTTGACTGAAACTTGATCAAGAAAAGGCGAGGGTCCACCGCAGGCGGCCCCAAGACAGCTAGAGGTGGGTTTTAGTTTGAATTTTAAATTCCTTTACATTATCTTATTTTATTTGGAGCATTATGACTTTAATATATATAGTAATTCTATAAGTATATTTAAACAAGGTATTGAACAACAGATAAAAGTGTCACGAATAAAAATTTCATTCTCTTTTTTAACTTTGTCCATCAACCGTAGGCTTAAGCTGCCAAAATGCGTTTTGAGGTCCCCTGAATCCATTTAAATAGTTTTTGGAATGCAGTGGCGGATTAATGCAATTTTGTCGGGGGAGGGGACGGCTTTTTTTATTTAAGGACTTTGTAGGCATCTATGGCCATTTAGACCCCTTTCTTATTTATTTAAATTGATTGGTAACAAATTCAATTGAAATTAAAGAGCGGAAATCATAATTTCTTTAGATTACGAGTTTTTTATAACTGTTTGAATTTCTTCTCGGGGGGGGGGGGACGATCGCCCCCCCCTGCTAATCCGCCCTAGTTGGAATGATGTTTGTGTGTCTGTCTGTGGTAATTTTTTTTTAATATAATATAATTCGCTGTCTTTCTGTCAAGATCTGTCTGGCAGTGGCGTAGTGAGCTTAACTCGCGCCCGGGGTACAATACCTTTTAAGCGCCCCCCCCTTTCGAAAAACCATATAATATTATATGTAAAATATACAAAATTATTATATTACACTGGCACTAAATTTAAATATATTTTCAGAAATCAATTAAAAAAAAAATTATTCAGCAATTATTATTATTATGTTTTGCGGACCAGTAGCGCCCGGGGGCAGATGACCCCCTTGCTCCCCCTCGCTAGGCCACTGCTGTCTGGACAACATCCCTCTGGAATTTCAAAACTATATTTTATTAAAAGTAAAAGTCTTATATGGCCCAAGTTGCCGAAAAGACTAGCGTGTGAGTGTGAGTGGGAAAAAAGTGTGAGTGTTGAAAAAAAACTTATTTATTTTCCGGAAATTCCTATGACATTTTGAATTACTCACAAAAAATTTCTGCACCCCCTTTGAAATAATACCAGTTTAGAAAATTTTAATTGGATGCTGAGTTTTAAAAAAATGTTCAGCTTTCATTTATTTTATTATTTATTAAATAATGAGTATATGAATTTTTTTAAATTAATAAATTTAATTATATTTTATTTTCCACAGGGAGTAATTCAAAGTCGAAGTTGCGTTGCCTGGTTGCAATGTCTTTGACGCCATTGAAAACGAAAGCGAATGCCTCGTCTCTTTATCTCATCCATGACTTTGACTGACAAGAATTTTCTCTCTCATCACATCTGCTTATTTATTTAAATTTATTTTCATTATTTAAGGTCAGTAATATATTTAAATATTTATTTAATTGGCTCAAGATTATTATTTTCAATTAAATTATTAAATAAAACAAGTCAAATATTATAAACTCATGATTCATCAGAATAACCTTTGTCTGTCTGTCAAATTTTATTCTCATTTTTTTAATATTTACTCTCTTTTAATCATTTAATATTCATTTCATTTTAATTTCGATATGTAAATTATATAAATTAAATAGACTATTGATTTTATTAAATCATTGACTCTTCGCTTTAAATTTGACATTGAAATTTTTTCATTAACCACAGAAACAAATGATTTAATCACATTTCTTTATTTTTCGATCATTATTATCCATTTTTATAAATAGTTTATGAAATAATTAAAGTGTCATTCAATCTGAATATGTCAGATTCATTGGATCTTTACTTACCTTCTCTATTTTCAAATGAATTTCAATCACTTCTTATTTTAGGCCATTTTATATTTGTTCAAATGCAAATCTTTATTAAATGCTTATTTTATTTTTAATTTTAGGTGTGATTTACACTAAATAACTTGATGTCAGCTGCTTTGCTTCGAGCTTTGATCCATCAATCATATATATATAATTTCCATTTCATTCCATTCCTTTTATTTTTCTGACGTTCTGACTTATGAAACGAAATAGAAATGGAATTAAATTCGTTTTCAAAAATAGATGATAGAAGGGACTTATGCTTAATAATAAGGTAAGCGTTAATAAATTGAAATTTATATTTTACTAATTTTAAATATATTTTTACCTGTATATATATATTTTTTATTTTCAGAATTTCGTCCAAGATACATCTATTTATTATTCCAGATAAACTCCTTGTCATCTCGCATTCCTATTTGGTGAGTTTACTATTTTTTATCCCGTTATTTTTCCTATAATATCTACTATTTGTCTTAAATAAATAGCAAGATAGTCCAAGAGTAAAGGGAGGAATGAAAATATTTAATCACTCATTATTTAAAGGGCATTTTATATTTTTTCAAATAAAAATCTTTATTAAATATTGTTTTTATTTTTAATTTTAGGTGTGATTTGGACCAAAGAACTTGTCGTTTGCTACATTTCTTCGAGCTTTGAATGATATAACATCTTCCATCAATTATATATATATACTATATATTTTACTCAAATTGGAGCTCAGCAAAAGGAAAGGCTCTGATAATATTCTACCCATGTTAACAACTTAATCACTGAAGCAGGCAGTGAATTTAACAAAGCTTGTCTTGGAGGTGGATGACGTTTAGTTCCAGCTGACAAGGGCAAAATAAAATAATCCGGGCCGACAGAAGCCTATAATTTTTTTTTTATCCTCTGATTATAATTCTTTGCACTTACTTTCATATATATTATATAACTTTATGACGTTTGACTTAGAAAACGAAATAGAAATGGAATTATACTCATTTACAAAAAGAAAAAAAGACAGAAGAGATTCATGCTTTCAAAGAAAATGTAGAGCGATTAAACCTTAACTGTCTTATAAATGAACTCGTCATTTCGCATTGCCATTTGGTAAGTTTATTATTTTTTATCAAGTTATTTTTCCACTAATTAATAATTAGAACTTAACTATCAACTATATATAAGCAGACGTTTAAGATTCAAGGGAATGACAAAATTTGTCTTCCAATCTTATTTATTTTATTCTTTATTTAAAATCAAATGAAAACCTAGGATGTAAGTAAAGAAGAAAATAATAATATAAATAATAATAATAAATAATAATAAGCCAATTCCTTGAATCCTAATAATTCTTATTTTATGAAAAATATATACATGTAATTAGTTTTTTTGAAAAGATTCTTAATTTCTTTATAATTTACCAATTATTAATACAATATTTTTTTATATAGTTTTAATTTTGTTCTTGTTAATTGAGGAGAAAGGGGATGTCTACTATTTGTCTTAAATTAAATGCAGGATAGGTCAAGAGTAAAGGGAGGAATGAAAATATTGAATCACTCATTATTTTAAGGCATTTTATATTTTTCCAAATATAATGCTGTTTTTATTTTTAATTTTAGGTGTGATTTGGACCAAAGAACTTGTTTGCTACCTTTCTTCGAGCAGTGAATTATATAACATCTTCCATCAATTATATATATATACTTATATACTATATATTTTACTCTAATTGGAGCTCAGCACAAGGAAAGGGTCTGCTAATTATTCTACCCACCTTAACTACTAAAGCAAACCTTGTCTTGAAGATGGATGACGTTTAGTTCCAGCTGACAAGGTGAAAATAAAATAATCCGGGCTGACATAAGCCTATAAATTTTTTTTATCATCTGATTATAATTAGGTCTTCCTTTACCCTTACTTTCATATATATTATTTAACTTTATGACGTATGACTTATGATCTTCTTTCGTTTTATTTATTAATTTTTTTAAATAGAAGGAAAATTTCGTTGAACAGTATAAAACTACTTTTATATATTTTAGTATTTTATCTATTCTGTCTAAGACTAATAATAAAATTTCATTTTTTTTTATTTTATTAAAATCAATTCGTGATTTGAAAAACTAGAAAATTGTTTAATTCTCAATTAAATAATATCTTTTTAAAATTAAATATACTAGAGAATTTGGCCTGGGTTTGTGTTTATTAATTGAATGCTAGATGTAGAGGCAACATCGTGGAAAGTTAGAATAGTTGGGGAGAAGGATTAATAATATTATAATTATCATATTTTATTTTGTTTTCTCTGACCGCTGCCAATCTCTAGCATGGATTAACTCGTCTGAGAAAAATATATATACAGTAGTATTTGCTACTGAATAAATAAGGAAAATTTAGGATATTAGGTTAAATAAAAAAAAAAATTCACTTAAAAAAATATTTATTTAATATCAAAATTATATATATATATACAGTAGTTTAAATCAATAAATAAGATAAGAAATGATACAGCAAATATATTTAATATTTTAATAGAAATGACAAATAATCAAAATCTTTGTTCCAGGATCTCCTGATAAGGAATTCGGCATCACGAGGGATGGATAAATCATACGGAAAAAAAGCTACATAAAAGCGGTAAATCAACGTTTTTAATTTTCACTTTAAACCAAACAAAATAGAATTTCTTAACGTCTTTGACACGAGTCCCAGTGAACTTAAATAATATTTTAAAAAATAAAATTTTTCTCATTACTATTTAAATAAATATGGACAATTAAATTTTTTCAAATTATAATTATATATTTTTAAAATACTATAATTAGAGTTTGCAAATGATTTTTTTGAGGAAAAAACTAGGAAAATAACTTATTTGATTGCGAATTCTTATTTTAGAATGCCTTTTAATTATTTCGTTCGTTGACAGGAAAATATAATTACAGCATATAATTTATAATTAAAATTAAATTAGGATACAAACCTTGGATAGCCAATTCATTAATTTAATCAACTTATATATGTATATATATCAACTTATAAATTTTACATCTTGAAAATCGAACTGTTGGAAACTAAATACATCTCGACACAAAAAAGTCGCACTGCACACAACTTTCTCTTACCTTCGGTAATCGAAAGTTGTGTTCTGTGCTTGTCACACCATTTTTATTTATTTATTTTTTTATTTTCAGAATTTCTTTTGCACTACGTCAACTCATGGAAAAACTGGGCAGAAAAGGCTGCACGCCGCATTCCTCGACGTTGAAAAAAGCGTTCATTAGGATACCCCGTGAGCTCATCATGTGCACCCTGCAATTTCTCTGATGCAACTGTCCGCTGAACTCAGAGCTTGTATGAGAGAAGATCAAAGAGTCAGACCTCAGGCAGTAGTCTCCTAACCGTTGGTGTCCACCAGGTCTCTCACCGTTGTTCTTTATGAATGTCATCACTCGGTATTTTCAAAGACCTCATCCATCCGTGGTCTTTTGAGCAGATGATATGTTGCTGTGTGAAGAAACTTGCTACAAACTGGAAAATTCCATAGGCATCTGAAAGAATCGCCTCGGTGTGCGTATTAATCCACGCCAAAATCGAATATATGCAGTACTTTCAACAGACGGACTGCAGATCAAGTTATACTTAATGACCAGGTGCTTTCTAAATGTCGCAGTTTTCGCTATCTTGGCTCGAAGGTCAGTGATGATGAGGAACCAACGGAATGCCATATTTACTTAAATGGTGAGAATGCTCGGGAATTCTATGTGACCGACGGATGCCAATTTATTTCATGCAACCGGCTTGAGGCCGATTACTCTGTATTCAACCGAGACTTGGGCCTCCACGAAGAGGCACTACGTGAGATCGATATGCTGATGCCCAGGTGTCACCAGACTTGATCGCATCTCCATCGATCAAGAGTAGGTTGGGCATAGCGATAATCTGTGACAAGGGAGCGTCTCCGCTGGTTTAGACTCCAAGAGAGTAGTGGTGGGACGAGGACGACAATGAAGAGGAGCATTTATTTCATTGAACAAGCCATCATTAGAATTATGACTGAAATATTCATTAAAATGACTTGAGAGCATCTACCCCATCGATTTTCTTTACAAATAAGAGGAGAGGAGCACAAAAAAAGATTGAACCGGCAAGATCAGGATTACAATTCTTTAAGTTAGTGGTTCCCAACCCGTGGGCCGCGGGCTAATTGCAACTGGGCGGTGGACGTCTAAGGAAAGACCTTGTATTTATACAAAATTATATATATACACTGGGCCTCATCGTTTTTTTTACGGAAAAAGTGGGCCGCACATCAAAATAGGTTGGGAACCACTGCTTTAAGCTATTCTTAACTGAAAACCATTGGTGGAATTCGATCTTCACATTTTGCACTCTAAGAGGCTGCTTGTTGTTGAACCCAACGTCATTTCGCGGCTGTCATTTGGTGAGTTTATTATTTTCAATTCTTTACTTTTCCAATAATATTAATCTCAGCCAAAAACATCGGAGATGCAAAAGGAGCGCCTCGCATTATTTTTGCCCAGCGTCGAGGTGAAATCAAAAAAATGCGCCTCGCTTTTCTGATTTATATAAAAGCGAGGAAATATTTTCACTTAAATAAAACCCCTACAGAATTTTATTTGTTTCATATATCCTCGCTTTTATATAAATCAGAAAAGCGAGGCGCATTTTTTTGATTTCACCTCGACGCTGGGCAAAAATAATGCGAGGCGCCCCTTTTTGCATCTCCGATGTTTTTGGCTGAGATTTCACTTCTTTTTGTGAAATATTACATTTAAATTTTATTTAATAATTTTTGTTTATTAAATATTAAGTTATCCCATGAATAGATCTTTTAATATGCATTCCAAACAAAAAAAAATAAATACATCGTTTGGTATTAATTCAAAATGATAAACATAGGATTTCACCAAATTTTATAAAATTTTAGGATTGTTATTTTTGTTATGTTGGTAAGATGTAAATACATCGTTTGGTATCCATTCGAAACGATAAACATAGGAATTCCCTAAATTTTATAAAATTTTAGGATTTTTATTTTTGTTATGTTGGTAGGATGTAAATACATCGTTTGGTATCCATTCGAAACGATAAATATAGGATTTCACCAAATTTTATAAAATTTTAAGATTTTTATTTTTGTTATGTTGGTAGGATGTAAATACATCGTTTGGTATCCATTCAAAACGATAAACATAGGATTTCACCAAATTTTATAAAATTTTAGGTTTTTTATTTTTGTTATGTTGGTAGGATGTAAATACATCGTTTGGTATCCATTCAAAACGATAAACATAGGATTTTTCTAAATTTTATAAAATTTTAGGTTTTTTATTTTTGTTATGTTGGTAAAATGCAAATACATCGTTTGGTATCCATTCAAAACGATAAACATAGGATTTCACCAAAATTTATAAAATTTTAGGTTTTTTATTTTTGTTATGTTGGTAGGATGTAAATACATCGTTTGGTATCCATTCAAAACGATAAACATAGGATTTCACCAAAATTTTTAAAATTTTAGGTTTTTTATTTTTGTTATGTTGGTAGGATGTAAATACATCGTTTGGTATCCATTCAAAACGATAAACAGGATTTCACCAAAATTTATAAAATTTTAGGTTTTTTATTTTTGTTATGTTGGTAGCACTCCTTCTTATCACGTTAATCTATTTCTATCTGAATGGAACTATCCTAAAAATTTTTATTCCATTAGGGATGAAAATTACTAATATTAATAGAAATGTTCCTAGATGACGTCATCAGGGAGCAAAATAGTTAGAATTGTCTTTTCGCCACGTTAAAGATAGGACAAATTTGAAATTTTGAATACCTCTCAAAAAGTCACTTTTGATCCAAAATGAAATTTTATATCAAAGGTATCGGGTTTTTGATAGTATCTATTTGTATTTTAAATTTCATCCAAATCGGTCCAGCAGGGAAACCTGTAGCTTTGTCTAAAAATTTGAAAATTGAAGAAAAGAATGAAAAAAAAAGAAAAAAAAAAGAAAAAAAAAAAAAAGGAAAAATAAGAGACTAACTTTTGACCTTCCGAAATCGGCAAAATCTCAACTTTGAGCCTCTGCCATTCTTTTGGGGACTGGAATTTTTTTTTGAATTTGTGCTCAAAATAATCCTTATTTATTCTAGTTTAATATAAAAAAAATTTGGCTCCGATATCTTAAAAAACTTTTTGAGATATTCGCCCAGAAAGAGAAAAGTTTCTCAAAAAAATTTTTTCACGTCCCTATCTTTTATTAAGGATTTAAAATCATTCTTGATAATATAGTCTAGGGACGACTCGTCCATCTAAATGCAATGGGCCATTGGCATCTATTGGAATGTCAACTAAATGGTAGTATTAAGAGTTTCCTTTGCTTTCTTTTGCTTTTCACATGCTCGACGACGAGTCGCTCCCGCGACTCTTGATAATTGGTACTAAGGTAATTTTTATGTTACAAAAGTCAAGAGAATAACAAAATTTGACTTAGAATTTTATTCTTTTTTACTTTGTCTTACTTACTTAATATATAGAGCATTGATTCCCAACCGGTGTGCCCCGGCACCCAAGGGTTCTTTTCGGCAACTTAGGCCATTTAAGACTTTAAACGATAATTTTATGTTTGAATATATATTTATTGGGGGTTCAGGCATTCTTATTTAAGCCATTTGGTATCCAAATGGCTTAAATAAAATCATCGGACTGCCTGGGATCCGAACCCACGACTTTTGGTATACGAGGTTAGCACGCTAACCCCTACACCAAGCCCCGAGGGCAAGTATTGGATTAATGTCAAAAATTCATTCTCGAGATTTTGATGGATCTTCACGTTTTGAGGTCCCCTGAATCCTAAAAAAGTGGTTTTTGCGACATGGTCTGTCTTTTAACAAGAAAGAGGGTCCAAAAATCAAAGAAATGACAAATTTTTGCTTCCTATTTTATTTTTCCTTTATCTGTTATTGAAGCAGTACTTTTTGTTTTTATAGCAGGCTTGCCCGAGCCAGGGGCGTAGCGAAGAGATTTTTCAGGGGGGGGGAGAAGGCCAAAAATGCCAACTAAATTCAATCAATTTGCCAACTGTACAATTCACATTCTTTTTCATCCTATATACAGTATATTAATTTACTAGAGGCTAAACCCGACGCCCTTTAGTCGCTATATGACATGTTCGATGTTTTATGTCTCCTCCCCCTTCACTTTGCTATTTTAATATTAAAAAAGTAAAGGATTAAACAAAATTTTTGATAGAAATATAATTAAGGCAAGATTTTTTTCAATTGAGAAATTCCCCATATAATTACACTCAATGAAAAATTTTGTCGAGTAGTACAGGACTCTTACCGACTAAATCCCTCTTCTATTGTCTAATGTGTAATTTACCGGGGTGTTTTAAGCAATTCCTGGGTTTTTATATAGGATACCCTAATTCCAAAAATACCATAAGTTTTTCTCCATCAAATTTAGTTTTAGAGATTTAGAGAAAATTAAATTTTAATAGAAAATGAGCCCTAGAGCGACTCTTATTTTGAATTTTCTGGCTTTACCCCTTAAAAAGAAATATTTAGAAACTCGCTTAGGGTGCCCTTTCATAACAAGCAATTTGCATAACGAGCAAAAAAAATTGTAAAAATATGATTTGCTTAACGAGTAACGTTTCGCATAACGAGTGGAGAGGAGAGAGAAAGTCCCGGATTGTGCTCATTTTACATCAGGGGGGGGACAGCTCTAAGGGGAGAATGTTATTGTTTTGCCTAACGAGTGTTTCGCTTTACGAGTACGATTCTGGAACGAATTATGCGAAGTTCCACTGTACATAGAAATAAAGTTTCAGTCCAATTGGAGGCGATTTAGTGGTGCAAAACACGGCTAAAATTTTAGAAAAATCGAATTTTTTCAGTTTTTTAAACTTTGGACACCCCTAATAGGTAGAATCTTTTACCATCACTGAATGCAAAAAAAACATATATTTACGATATTCTGTAGTTTTTTCACTTTCTAAAAATCATTCTAAAGAAATTATGAACAAAATAGTTATCAAAGTCAATTTTGTTAAAAAGCAAATATAAGAAAATTTTATGATAAAGATGGTGTTTTGAGCCAAGAATTTAGAGCTATTCTTGGGTATGGATGGATAGCTCTGAATCCTGACTAAGAAAACAGTTTTGCTCATAATTTTGTTATCAATGAATTATTTTTTTTTTCGGCTACAGAGGCCAGGTATGACTTTATTTAAAATATTTCTAAATTACATTATACCGATGGCTACCGATAGGACGTTCCACAAGCTGATTGCTCGGGGTAACCAATCCCGGGGCTTTCGCCACGCTTGGCATTGCTTAACTTTTGGAAAGTTAAAAACTATAGAAGATCGTAAACATACTTTTTTTCCATTCAGGGATGGTAAAAATTCTATTCAGGAGTATCCTTAAAAAAAAATGAAAAAATCCAATTTTTCTAAACTTTTAGCCATGTTTTGCACCACTTAGCCACCTCAGATTGGGCTCAAACTTTACAGTATAGACCTATTTTTCTATGTATTTCAACTAACTACATATTTTTAAGAGGTAAGGACTTAAAAAAATCTAGAAAATTCAAAATAAGAGTCGCTCTTGATCAGATTATTTATTAAAATTTAATTTTCTCTATATCTCTAAAACTAGAGCCGATGGCGCAAAATTGATGGCATTTTTGGAATTAGCGCTTCCATATAGCCAGGAATAACCCTAAATTTCAAAAAACTTTTTTTGTTGACCTGTATAAAATTTATATTTCTATCAAAAACATTGTTTAATTGGAATTCCTTTTTTTACAATTATAGTAATAAAGAAAATTCAAATGAACGACTGCGGTTTCTTTTATTTGTTCAAATATTTTATTTTTTTCTCTTTTAAAATAATCCTAATGATTTTCTTTATGTGTTTGTATTATATTGTATAAATTTATATTCAGTAAAAAGAAAATAAATTTATTTATTTGAAAATTAAAAAAATTTTTTTTTTTAATAGATGAAAATGTAAAAAAAGAAAATTTAATTTTTTTTTAAATTAAAATATAAATTAATTTCTTTTAAATAAACTTTATTTTGCCAACTGGTCCTTGATTTTGCCAACATTTGCCAACTCGATCCGACCTGGGGG
>JAKCPI010011125.1:0-10108 GCA_023213315.1 Euborellia annulipes | reverse complement strand
GTTAGGTATCCTCCCAAACAATATAAGCTTTTGATCAAAATAGACCAAAAAGTAATAATACTTTACTGAAGTACTTTTTCAGTTTTTTCAATTTTCTAAAAATTGGCTTCAATGATTTTGAATAAAATTTATAATTCAACTATTTTTTAGATGCTTTTTAAAAAGTATATCTGTAAACTTTTTTGTGGAAATTTGTTTGAAGTACACTTTACTGATGTATTTCAGATTTTTCAAATTAATTTTTCAGGTCTTCCTTACATAGAGCCAATGTTAAATCCCTATAGGGATTTGCATGTTAATTTTGATTCAAACGGTGGTCCCCTTTGGAACTTTTTACACATTTAAAAATTTTGTTTTAAATTCTTATGAAAGTTTGTATTTATTTAGGATTTTCTATTGCTTATAAAATATCCAAATATGAGATTAAAATTTTGAAAAATAACCAAAGTTTATTTCAAGCAGTAGAACATTTAAAACTCAAGTTTGGAACTAGGGTTCTATGGGACAAAAAATCTCGCGTGACAGCACAGTACACAACTTTAGATTACCGAAGATAAGAGAAATTTGTGTACTGTGCTTAAAACACCAGATTTCTTTTTCTGTCGCAAACTAGTCTGTTGTTTAAAATACGAATTTTTTCAATGATCTTGAAAAATTTTTTCATTTGCAAAATTTTTAATCTGATGTTTTGGAAATGTAACTTCGCCCTTTTTTTCTCGTGATGTTTAATATTTTGATGAAATTTTTCTTTAGTATTAAAGTTAAATTACTTGGTTAATCCAAATTTTCAAAATCTCACAAGCCTACTGTCATGTTGTTTTTTTTTTTGTGAAATTAATAACATTGTTTCCCAAAAGGAAGAAAACCTAGTTAAAAGGTAGGCGAGGGGGGGAGGGGCGGTGTTGGTCATTGAGGATGCGAGTCAAGTGAACCCAGCCGGAAAGCAATCTTGCCAACTTGCCGGATGGTTTTAAGTTCAATTATCCGTACTTGAGTCCTTTTGGGTGGCCCTCCAGGCTTATCCAGCACAAACCAGATGCTACTCTCCTCCTATTCCTTAAGTACCATACATGCATACACACACAAACACGGGCATAACCAACTG
Source organism: Euborellia annulipes (assembly GCA_023213315.1). Taxonomy (NCBI): domain Eukaryota; kingdom Metazoa; phylum Arthropoda; class Insecta; order Dermaptera; family Anisolabididae; genus Euborellia; species Euborellia annulipes. Next base: position 9,003 of record JAKCPI010011125.1, on the reverse strand, counting down.
ATGCTCGTGTACACATATTTAAGATTTCTTTTTATTCCCTACCACCTTGAAATACATGTATATCTAAAAGATTGAGATGTTCATCAAAAAATCCATGAAAAAAAATTACAATTAATTATTTAAGACAATAACCTGTTTTCGTTTTCGTCTCACGTACTGTGGAGGATCTCCCAAGTCAAGTCAAGCCTTCATCAATAACAGTTCACTTTTATTCCCTTTATCTCTAGAAACATTTTCGAGCTTCTTTTTTTCTTTAATATTTTAATAATTTTCACAAATGGAATTACTCAAAAATTAATTTTACTGAAATTTTAGACTAATGGAGTTTTAATATATTTATTTTACAGATAGTTTTTTTTTTTAATTTAATAAACCGGGCTGCAGCGCTGAGTATGCAATATGTGAGGACTGGTTTCCGCCAATGAATTTTGACTGCGAATAGCTCCAAAAATAAGAATGAGGTCTTCATATTATCTTAGCACGTATTCCATTGATTTCCTTTACAAATAAGAGGAGAGGGGGGTAAAAAAAAATTGGACCGACAAGATCCGGATTCTTATTTTTGGAGATATTCTAGCTAAAATCCATTGGCGGAATTCGGTCCTCACATTTTGCATACTCAACTATCTCCAGGGGCTGGACTATAAGGTCTTTTTCAGTATTGGACCATATATACACCTATTTATTTCAATTGATTGGGTACGGATAATTGAAAAACTAACAATTTTTTTTAATATAAAGTATAGTATACGGTATATGATTGAGGAGTGTCTATCTGTCTGTCTCCTAACCAAATAAGAATTTTTTTACATTTATAATTTTCTAATTGTGTCGGTGGTAAAAATGGCTGGTGTCCTTATGCCAACTTCTTTTTTAAATAAATAAATAATTTTCTAATTAATATTTAGGTAATGCTGATGTTTTATGGTAGTGATACCAAAATAACTTTTGGAGTCTGAGCCAGAGCCTCAGTTAAAACTTTGATTTCGGAGCCAGAGCCTCAATACTATTCATATACAAAATTTGATCGGAATTCATTGGCGTAGCCAGAAATTTTTGATGGGGGGGGGGATCAAGAAATTTTTTTCAAAAATTTAAGATTATTTTAGGGTATTTTTTTGGTTTGTTTTTTTAGCTAGAGTAAATTATTATATTTTATTTTCTCTTACCCTATGTGAAATATAATTTGTATTAAATATCTAGTCATGACTTGGGTCCCATGGCGGGGGGTTCGCACCCCCCCCGGCTACGCCTATGTCGGAATTAATCGAAAATATTTAGTTGTATAAGTATAAACACAATAAATCAAATAATTAACATTTTTTCATTTATATTTTTTATTGTTCATTGTAAATATACACTAATAAAAAGTCTGTAGAATATATACATTAATTACTTTGTTTTGGTTCGTTTTTTGTTTTCACTTCAACTTGTTTCGCCTTCGACTTATTTTCGATGATAGTGGCATTCGTTGCTGTTGCATTTCCTATAGTGCGTTTCAACCTCCGTCTTCGTCTTCTTCGGCGACGTTGTCTTTTCTTTCTCAATAATACTGCTCTTTCTAGGCGACGATATTGTGGTGTTAAGAACATCGTTATTTTCCGAATATCTGCTTTGGCGTCCCGATGAGCTTTTTGTAAAACTCGTGATAATAAAAGAGCATAACTTTTTGACCAGGCTTTCTGCCTACTTAAGTTTTCCAATTGATTTAGATGATTTCGGGCACTACCTTGTAGATAATGCCTGAAATACAAACTATTAGATCTATGTGGTGGATGATGATGAAGAAATTTTCTTTTAGGCCTATGGCGCCATCGAAAAAACTGTGGAAAATTTCTTGATTGACGAGACCGTCGGTGCCTTATTAAACCTGAATTCCAAAAATATAAAGTTAATCATTTTTGAGTGATTTTAAGGAGAATTAAGGGGAAAATGTCTTCTTTAATTTGCTGACACTACCCCTCCCAATCATAACCCACAGCAATAGACAGGAAATTTTCCAAGTGTCTTTTAATCGGTCCTCAAATGGTCTTTAAATTCACTGAAATGATCGAAAAATCAACAGTGACAGTTATACGTACTTTTTGATGAATTAATGGATTAGAATTGATTAGGCTACATGATAGGATCCTTTGGTATATAAATATTTATGATTTAAATCATTTTCTAATCTTTAATTTAATAAATACTTTGCCGATATTTCGTTTTTCTTCTAACTTTCTCCATTTAAATTTAATTCCGTGTCTTCTTCATTGATAGAAGAGTCTGGAAAGATTTAATGAAGCTAGTTAGAAGAAAGTTACTAGAAAGCAGGCAAAAATATGTTCTATATTTAAAATTTCTATCTATTATTAAAAATATACCGTACATATTTGAAACAAAAATTAGATTTATTTATTTTTTAAAATTAATTGAAATATTCCAGAATTCATTATAATTACATTTTTTAAAATCGTTTTCTGTATTTAGAAATGTGCACTGATTGTGTGCCTTTGTGCACATTGATTCTAAAGAGAAATTTGTTAAGAATTGATTTCGAAAGGCATTTACAATGAATGAAAAAATTATTGCAATATATAAATTATTATAGGCCAATTGCTGGTATACTTTATATCGCATATTGTGAAGACATTAATAATTAGCTTTTAAGTAGTAACAGATGGATTATCAAACAATGGCGACATGAGAGACTTAAAATAATTGTCAGGACACATTTTAATCTTATTTTATATCCTAAAATCTTCTTTCGCCTCTCAAACTTGGAATTTTAAGATTTTACAAGATATAAAAGAGTTATAAATAGCAGGGGGCAAAGTTTCAAGTTGAGTTAATTAGCTGTTGAGTAGCAGAGTTGAGTTTGGGACCTGGCAATATTATAACAAATCCGCGAAAAAAAAAATTGTAGAAAAAGAAAAAGATTTTAACAAGGACAAGGATCGAAAAAAGGGGATGGAGATTATTCACAAAAAAATATTTATATATATATATATATTGATTCATAAGAAGAAAAACTTAAAACAAAAGAGTTCTTTATCTCAAAGAAAAGAAATAAAACTGATTCATATATAGATATTACCCACTTCTTTTATATTAAAATTAACTTTATAGGATTCTAATTTCTAAACTCTAACAGTAAAAAACAAGGAATGCAACCAGAAGAAATAAAAAAAAAAAAAAAAAAATTAATTAAAAGAATTTTACCTCCTTAGGACAATTAATGTCAACAAAGATTCATATAGAGATGTGGAGATCCTGGATTCAAGTCCCAGGATTGATACATGAAATTTATATTGCAAATTTATAATTAAATAGAATCTAACCCGTGGGTCAGAGAGAAGGCACTTGCTTCTCGAGCCGGATTTGACTATAAATCATTTGAAATAAATAGGGAGTAAGTTTTTTATTATATTTTTTTTTACCTGCTTTTGGTTTGAATTCTCTTTTTTCATGCTTAGTTTCTTCAGTTATATCAGTATCAGTGGGTTTTAAAATATTATCCTTTTGGTTTTCTTTGGAATCTGAACCGATTTCAGATTTTTCTTCGTTGCTGGAACTCAAATCTTTGTCCGAATCCATAAGTGGCTCTCTGAGTTGTTTTATTTCATCCAATTTACTCATACAATCGTTCATTTCTTGCACAAGTTGCCAATGAAGACCTTCCACCTGAAAGCAGATAATATATAATTTATGTTGATAATAGAAGTGGCTGTTCAGCGATCAGAATGATGAAGGAAGAGAGGATGTCAGCCAAAAAAGGAGCCTCTATCGAATAAAAATCTCCAATCAGAAGACGTTTCGGGTTTAATTAGATAAAACCATCTGATTAGATAAAACCATCTCAGAACTGATGATGGTTTTATCTAATTAAACCCGAAACGTCTTCTGATTGGAGATTTTTATTCGATAGAGGCTCCTTTTTTGGCTGACATCCTCTCTTCCTTCATCATTCTAATATATAATTTAATCTTAAACATTTTTTACCAACAAATTATCTTAACTGATATTATTCTTATCCTTTATATGATGATATAATAATCAGTTTTTTATAATATCCTGGCAAATTAAAAAATTCTCCTTCTTAATTATTTTAATTTAAATGTATGTAGTAGAATGTAGTACAATGGATCAGAACGATATCTTTCATAGGCTGGATATCCTGGATTCAAGCCCCAGGAACCATACACTAGATCTACTACCAAAAATAAATCGCACTAAATGGAAAATTCAAGTCGATTACAAGTTCGACATCTTATTAAATTTAATTAAAATTTAAATAAAGTATTTATTTCAAATTTTTTTTAATTCATTGATTTTTTCTCTTGGAAAGTTTTAGAGCATTTTTCTTCTATCCGTAGTTGGCCATCGGTCAATATGAATTTAAATTAAATAATAATTTCCCTGTGATTTTTTTCCTCCCCAAAATGGCATATTGATCCAAATCAAATCATGTGAATAATTGAAAACATGAACCGTTTACGCGAAAAAAATTGTTCCCCACTTTTAGAAATCGATGAACAATTTTCAGAATATAAAAGATGCAATTATACTATTTTATCTAAAATAAATGTAGTTCTTCATAAAGTTCACTCTAACCTCTTAAATATCAATAATATAACAAATAATTTCAGAACTTTATTTATTATGCCAATTAAAATATAGTCATCCTGAAAATTATTTAACCCTCATTTGTGAAATTTAACTAGCATTTTTTTAATAATAAAAACATCCCGAGGCCTACATCATTTTGCTTAAAATCGGCCCTTAATTAATGATTTCATGAAAAAAGGAATTTGGAAATTTTTTTTGGGGGTGGCGATATAATTTTAAATTTTAAAGAGGATACACTAAAACTATATGATGCTAGAGAAGCTTGCTTTCCCATAATTAATTCAATTTTTAACCCTTTAGATTTTTTAAAATTTATATTTCTTATCCTCATAAGCAGATGCAGTTAATTATTACTTCTTTTTTTCCCAAGGAGAGTTTATAAACAATATTGGCTCAAGGATTTTCTTTAATCTACCTATTACAAATAAAGTCCCCAAGATTTCCAAAGCAGACGACTCCCTGAGGAATGTCGTTTAATGTCCAATTTAGAAGCGAATAGTATTAAATTTATTTCGATTAATCCTTAAGTTTATACATACAGTAATTTTTTTTTTTTTTTTTTTTTGAATAACGAAAAAACTTTATAAATTTAAAACTATATTTCAAGATATTATTACGCTATGAATATAAAATTAGTTTACTTAATTTAAGTTTTATGATTAAATTGAAATCTGATGGATTTTATATTATAATAATAAAAAAATCCAGACACGAAAATAAAAGAGAAAAGTGGAAATGAAAATTAAATGATTTTTAATAGATTTGACGTTTTTTCTATTTAGTAATAATATATTTTTATTTAACAACTGAAATCAATATCACATTGAACATGCTTTAAATCTGGTAAGGGGAGGAGAACTTTGAATTAGAAATACACTTTGAAAACAAATTTGTATTTTATACTAGAGTAGATACACTTTAATTAAGATACATACAGTAGGCTATATATAATATATTATGACATTTCAGGGAAAAATAACGCAAAGTGTTAATGAATAATTATATTTGAAATTACACTTCTCAATTAGCAAGTGCAAATTGTTGAAAAATTCCTTCTTTGCTATATTAGTTTCTCAAATAACTATACCCAAAGTTGAGTGGGAAAAAGGGGGTGAGGACATCAGATAGTACACAAAAATTCTTTAGCCTTCACTCTATATATTTTTCTCAAGAAAAAATAAAGGCTACCACAATTAATTGTTCTGATGAAGTAGGTCTAAACATTAAAGAAAATTTTTCCACTTGTTTAAACAAGTAGAGGGACATACATCTGGGTCTGCTCTAACACACTACTGTAAGCAGCAAAGCCCGGAGGGCAGTGAGGTTAAGCTATAAGCTTAGTTAAATACTAGCTTACAAGCGCTCGCTACGCTTCGCTGCGCTACGCTTCGCTCACACTTGAAGGCTAGCTGGGGGGCTTCGCCCCCCAGACCCCACTGGGGGCATAGCCCCCCAGACCCCCTGTAGTTTTTTTTAGGACTTAACGTCTTCTTTTATGACTAATCTTCTTCTTTATGACTAAACTTCTTCTTTATGACTTAAAGTCTTCTTCTATGACTTAACATCTACTTTTATGACTTAACATCTTCTTTTATCCACAATTCAACTTTACTCTAACTTTTACTAATTCATCTTTCACACACTTTCACACTCTTTCAATCATTCATACGCTCAGCCTACATCCTGCACCAACCATTGCTACCACTATTATATAATTCTGATGTCAACCACCAACTTCAAAAAAGATTTCATTTCCATTCTCATCCTAATCATTTATTTTTTATAATTTACTAAATTACTCTTTCTTTTTCCTTTCTTAGTTCTTTCTTCTTCATTGAACCAAAAAAAAAAACAACACTAAGAAAAAATCTATCTACCCTAAATTTTCCAACAGAAAAAAAGAAAACACTAAGAAGTTTCATTTTTATTGTATTTCCAATACATTTTCTTTATTAAACTATATGTTCAATTTTTATTTATTATCAACAAATTATTATATTCGTTATGTTTATCAAATTTTAGGATTTTTTTTTTTGTTATGTTGGTAGAATCTAAATGCATAAGTTGCTATCCATTCAAAATGATAAAAACAAAAGATTTGACTAAATTTTATAAAATTTGAATGATATCAAAACGTTCACTAAAAAAGGTTAGGCTCCGATTCGCCTGGGGAGAACCCTCGCTAATCCTTTATTGTAGGGCTGGACGGTAAACCGGTTTACCGGTAAAAACCGGTAAAAATTTTTTACAGAAAACGCGGTAACGAACCTCTAATTCGGTAAAAACCGGTTTTTTTTTTTCGAAAGTCGGTAAAAACTTATTTTTTCGGACGGTAAAAAATTTTTGTTCCGCGAAAAAAAATGTTCCGCGGCGGCAAAAAATTTTGGTTCCGCGAAAAACAAAAATGTGTCGCGGCGGCAAACTTTGGTTCCGCGGCGGCAAATTTCTGTCCCGCGGACGGCAAAAAATTGACGTCTCTAAAAAAAAGGTAAAATATTTTTCGGACGGGAAAAAATTTTGGTTCCGCGGAAAAAAATGTGCCGCGGCGACAAATTTCTGTGCCGCGGACGGCAGAAAAAATTGGCGTCTCTAAAAAAAAGGTAAAATATTTTTTCGGACGGGGAAAAATTTTGGTTCCGCGAAAAAAAAAAATGTTCCGCGGCGGCAAACTTTGGTTCCGCGGGCGGTAAAAAATTTTTACCGACTTTCGAGAAAAACCGGTTTTTTTTTCATTATCGAGGTCGGTAATGAAAATCCATTACCGTCCAGCCCTACTTTATTGCCATTGCCAAAGAGAAAACAATGAAAAATCAAAAGGTCTACAAAAAAATCCTTTTTTGCCATTGGTAAATAGAAATATCGAGGAATCCAAAGGCCCACAAACATATTAGGTTTTTTGCCACGAAATGGCTTAAATAAGAATGCTTGGAACCCAAATACACCGTACATATACCTGGTGGGCCAATAGTGCTTGAGCTTATTAACGGATATTTTTAAAGTTTTTAATTTTATTATAAGGATTATAAAAATTTCTCAGCTATATTGTAATATTGGATGGGAGAAAGTAACGATTTGCAAAACATCAGTTGATTGTACTGAAGATGACTCCATATCACTGGGGTCGAAATATTTACAATTAAACGGACAATACGCAAAAGTATTTATTTTTTGGCCCACGGTTTTTATAATAAAATTGATCATCCTTACGGCCATCTACAAACAATTTTTAAAGTTTGTTGATCGTGCATAATGTGGGGCCTTTAGGGCTACAAATTAAAAATAATTTTATTCCAATTGCAATTTTTATACAGGTAGATCCATATCAAAGTTATCTTTACAGTGGAGAATTGGAGATATCAGCCAAATTGGGATTGTCCAGGTTGATTAAACTCCCAGGATAAGACATTTCGGCCTGAATTTATTTCACCATCTTCAGTTATCGGGAATTATACTCACAGTGCAAGTGCACACGTGATCAAACCAGGACTCGTCAATAATAAAATATATTTGCTTCATACCAAATTCTATGGTTCCTGTGCCCCAAGCTCAGAGATAACTGAAGATGGCCAAATAAATTCAGGCCGAAACGTCTTATCCTGGGAGTTTTATTAACCTGGACAATCCCAATTTGGCCGATATCTCCAATTCTCCACTATAATCACATCACAGCCACAACCTCAAAAGCAAAGTTATATTTATTTAAATGGAACGCCCTGTATATTATCGCATATTTGGATTCTACGGCCAATTTTAGTATGACTTTATGTCATGCAATGTATTCCAAACCAAACCGTTTAGCCGCAAATTGAGTTTTTGTGAAAAAACTGCTGTCTGAAAAAAATTGAATATCGAGCGAACCATAAAACTTAGGGGACTGTTCTTTTGTGATGTTACTAATCATGAAATGTACTATTGCAGGCCAAATGGGTATTCTTGTGTTGGGAGTAATGGCCATGCAAATTTGGAAAATTACAATCATGGATCAACCAAGGATAACTCCATTTTTTCAATTATTCCATAATTTATGATAACAAAAAAAAATATTTATTATAGACAAAACAATTTTTTTTTTAAATCCAAACGCAAAGCAAAATTGTAATAAATAGAAAAGATAAGCTTAATATTCGAAAATGTATTTAAATTTCCTTTAAAATCATTTATTTGAACTTTTTGAAAACGGAAATTAGGGTTATGATCAGGTGAGCAGGTGCGTCATTTTGTTGAAAAATCATAACCCTAATTTGAGCAAGCGGGACTTCTTTGAAGAGTTCTAATAAATGATTGTAAAGGAAATTTAGACATTTTCTAATTTAGCATATATTTTCTATTTTTTAATGTACTTTTCAGAAATAAATATGACAAAATTTTACAGATTCATCTTGAACGTTTTTTTTT
>JAKCPI010011124.1:0-19276 GCA_023213315.1 Euborellia annulipes | reverse complement strand
TAATCGAATATAGACCTGAAGTCACATCTCAATGGCTGAAAATTTTATATTTAATTTATCAAACAATTCAACCATCAATTATTTGTTAATTAAACAAAAATAAATAATGAAATAAAAATTTCAACCTTTGGAGAAAAAACATAAATAAATTATGATTGGCATGTTTTTTTTTGTTGTGAAATTATATTATAGATCCATATCAGCTTCTCTTTTCAAACCAATTATATTAAAAATAATAAAATATTGAATATTTATTTTTGATTTATACTTTCTTCCTCCTTAATGAGATAACAATATTATCTCTCTCTAGGACATTCGTTTGATATTAAATAAAGGAATTATTTTATTAGAATTGCTTATTATTACGTAGTTGATTGTGAAGTGACTGAAATAACGCATATTATATTATAGATTGATTTTTTTTTTTTTTTACTTTCTCTTACCTATGTATATATGTAATATATAGAGAGAAAGTATTGGATTCGATGTCGAGATTTTGATGGATCTTCACGCTCTTGAGGTCCCCTGAATCCAAAAAGTGGTTTTCGCGACATGATCTGTATGTGTGTCTGTCTTTCTGTGTGTCTGTGAACAAAATATCTCAAGAACAGAAAGAGCTAGGAAGTTGAAATTTTATATTTAAGTTAGGCACCCCCATGGGACGTGACACCAAGCTTTCGAACAAAATCGTCCAAAGAGTACTAGTACTTTACTGATGCACTTTTTCCAGTTTTTTTCGATTTTCTCAAAATTTTGCTCCAACGATTTTTTTTTAAAATTCAAAAATCAATTATTTTTTAGATTCTCTATAAAATGTATATTCTCATTTTGTGATTGAAATCTTCTGAAGACCACTTTACTCTTGTACTCCATAGAAAAGATAGGAGAAATGGTTGCCATGGTATCAAAATATAAATATTTTCCCATACTTATAAATTTTACATCTTGAAAATCGAATGTACCGTACTGTCGGAAACTAAATACATGTCGACACAAAAATCTGGTGTGACAGGCACAGAACACAACTTTCGATTACCGAAGGTAAGAGAAAGTTGTGTGCTGTGAGCCAGTCACACCAGATTTTTTTTAACTAAAAACAAAAAGCTCTTTCTTTAATTATTCCTCAAGGGATGAAAAAAGAGTTGGCAAACTTAAGAGCTATCTCTCTTGCCTATATATCGTATGCTCGTATATCATCGGAGGGAACTTTATTAGAATTCTCCCTCATTTTTCTCCTCTGATTACAATTAAATTTATTTTAATGGCTCCGTCGCAATTCGGTTGTCTTATCTTCTTTTATCTCTCTTTTTATTTTTATATACTTTTTATTTCTCTCTCTCTTGCTAAGAAAATAAATTAATGAAGTTCTGAAAATGCACAGAAAAGAGAGAAACTTATTTTCCATGATATCATGGGAATTTCTTTTCTTCCGATAAAAGTTAATTTATACAAAATGTCGGTGCCCATTTAATAATAAATTTTCTTGCCTTTAAAAGCCTATTTTCTTCTCGCCATTATTATTTTTTTTTTATAACAAACGGGTTTTTAAGATGCGCTTCTCGGGGTGCTAATTTTGGGAGATTCCAGCTGCCACAATTTTGAAGCTATTGACCTCAATTTTTTTTGAAATTCAAGCTATTTAAAATATCTACAAATTATAGAAGCTCTTTTTTTGATTTCCGAAAAAATAAATTTTTTAGGATTAATCGCATTAAATAAAAAATATTTTTACAAAAATTCGCTCTATATCTTATAGATAATTAAATTAGTAATCATCGTGTTGAAAAATAATTAATTTTTTACCCTTAATTAATTAGCTGGAATCTTTCAAATGAAATGAAATAAATCCCTTGTATTTCTATGGGAAAAACTAACGCCATCTCTTGCCGCCTAGAGTAACTCGGTACTGAATCGCCTTCTAACGGCTTTTCGAGACAAGGAAAAAAAAGTAGGAGTTAATAATAAAAACAATTTTAAAAGTGCAAGAAAATTAGATTTTTTGTTGAAAATTATATTTTTTTTTTAACTCCGGCTGCAGAGGCCATTTAGGGGTCTTTATTTATTAATATTTTTTTTTAAATATATAGTATCGATGATTCCGAGGGACATTCCACACGCTGATTGCTCGGGGTCGCCAAATAAATAATTAGAAATATAGTTTGTTGTTGCCCCGTGAAGTTAGATATTCCGCTTGGCTTATCTGTTAGAATATTTACATAAATACTAAGCGTAAGAAAGTTTTTTTCTTCTTCACCAAATTATATATCTTGGAAGTAATTGAAAATTTGTCTATTGAAACTTTTGTGGTTTGCATTAGTATTATTATGGGAGTTTATATTTTTATATTTTATAAACTTGGACAATGTCAAAACACTCAATGTTGAAAATGATTGGTGGAAAAGAAAAGTCAAAGAATTTAGAGAAATTAATAAACATTCAAATAATATTAACAAAGAAGATGGATATAGGCTTAATAAAATGTGGAACATTGTGTTGAATAAGAAAAATGTTAATTCGATATTAGGCTTTGATTATTGTATTATATTCCTGGAATAGAGGGCTCGCTGGTGTAGTGAGCTAGGGTGTCAGCTTCTGCAAAGAAGGTCCCCGTTCAAATCCTTGGCGTGCGGGATTTTTCATTAAATAAAAATATTTATTTAATGTAAACAAATCCTCAAGCAAGCCCTGGATTGGAATATAGGATCTCACCACAATAGCCCTCAGGCAACTCTACGAGGAGAGGGAGTTGCTGTGACATCCCGTCCTGTGGAAGGGACGTAAAGAAGGTTCCCTCTCAGTCATGCATTCTTCGAAAGGAGTAGGCTACACGCCGGTGCTGAGAGAGTCCCTCCTCAAACTAGGACATCCTCCATAGCATAGAAGAGGTTGGATATAAGGAGCCGGTTGGAACCAGAAATAAGGATTAGTTCACTAGCTAGAGACGAGAGCAGGAGGAGGAGCTAGAGATAGGAAATGATGTAACTTCACGGGGTGCCGGTAGATGGCTACGGCCAGAGGCCGGTTGGGTTTGAGGTGTGTGTCTTCGTACACGTAAGCACCTCGGGCAAATAAACGGGGATCCCGATAGGAATTTCAAAAAAAAAAAAATTCCTGGAATAATTAATAATAATATTTTGTACCATCTCTGTTAAAAAAATCAAATTCAAAAAACTTTTTGTAACATTATGCTTTTTATGTAAACACTTGCTTTGATAATTGTTTTTAACTTCATGGGAATGATTGTAGATGGAGCTGATGTTTCTGTCTAACTTCATGGGAATCACTGTAAATGGCGCTGACGTTGTTGCATATAAAATGCACGTAACGGTCCCTTAGAGGTTAGTTCACTTGAGACGGAGCTAGTGTACATTGCTTGAAAACGACTACAGATTAAACAATCGAAACGTTGTAGAGTATTTATATTTTTAATAAATAATTAATAACAAATGTGGTGTATAATTAGCAACTCCCAAATTAATAATTGAGGATTCTCATGGCTAATCGGATTACGAATTAAGAGTTGCTATCGGGTTCAAATCTCACTGGTCGTGAAGAATCTGTCATCTCTGTCTCTCTGAAATTGGAGTTAATCTCTTTTGAGAGATAGGGGGAAAAAAAGACAATCCACAAGTCGATGAAAACCATTAACGATGAAAAGGAAATTACTACCGGAAGTCAGATATTGTCAACACTATCTGACTTCCTTTTAATCCATAGGTTAATGATCCTCTGGCCGTTTCTACTGAAGAAAACGAAGTTGAAATCGAAAGATTCGAATTACTTCCACATTCCCCATATTCACCAGATCTAGCCCCATCTGACTTTTACTCGCTGATTTCAAAAATATGCTCCAGGGAAAGAGGTTTGGCTCCGATAATAATAGTTATAGCATATTTTGAGGCCAAAGAAAAAATCGTTCATCGAGATTTTACAAAAACGAAATGCTTCTAAGGTGTCTATGTTGATGAATAAAGTCCAATTTTGCAAAAAAAAAAAAAAAAAGGTGTTTTTACTGTGTTTGCGCTACTTTTAAATAAGTGAACAGCCCGCTAGAGAGCGCCACCTGATAGGATAGACAAGAGTTGGACCGGAAGTCGGGTCGGAAATCCTCTCACGGCATGCTATTTCCGACCACGATCAGTTTTCACTTCCGACTGCCTATGTGCTACAAAGTAATCGTATGCTTTCTGCCCTATTCGTGCTCGTTCAAAGCCAAAGCGTACAGACCGACGACCCTCCTGTATACTTTTTAATATTTTTGACCTCTGCCTGTACTTTGATTTACGCTTTGGCTATTTATTTGGTTTTGTCGTCCGTTTTCTTTCATCCGCGTCACCATCTCATCACATCAATTCATCAAATATATTTTTTTTATGTTTGTAAGTGTAATTCCACTCAGTGCCTCATTAAATGTCTATTTTGTTATGAAAACGACTCTTTTATTCATTTTACTTGGTATCACGCTTGCTCTCTATGAAGTAACTTTGATGTAGATATATGCAACCCCCACTACAGTCCAATCTAACATCCCCGGCATCATATAATTCCCACATACTGGTTTTTCCTGTGACTTGATGTCCCATGTGTTAAAATCAATTTTGACTTTTGATTAATTTTTGATTTTGTTCCAAAAAAAAAAAAAAAAAAAAAATTCAAATGGAAGATAGAAGGAGGTGTAAATAGGGAGTAGAGTTGAAAGTTCATTCTATTATATTTCCTCCTGTCCACCCACATAAACACCCGACGGAGGATTTCCAATATTGACCAACGCACATTCATACATATATAGGGCATCAGGCAGCTAACTTTAATCTGATCGCAGAATAATAAAGGGCCGTGGCGTTTAAATGGGCTTTCAGCCAATGGTAGAATGGGGATACAAGTAAATAAAGTTGTGCCGGTCTATTTATTATGTAAAATGAGAGAGTATATTTGGCGAAGAACGTGATAACCTCCCTATAAATGAGGACGTCATTAAAACTTTTGATCAATCCGTTTGTTCGTATTGTCTGTCACTCTCTAAAATAATAAGTGATGGAAATAAAGCATGGATGCTTTAATTTTGGCAATTTTCTCTCAATTTGGAATTTATTTTTTTTCTTATCTTCAAAAATCTCTTGTATAGTAAAATAAATATATATAGTAAATATATAGTATATAGTAAATTAAATATTAAATATATTTCTGCCCACTAAAATACTCTTGATCCTTGAGGTAGCTTCTTTTAAGGACTGGGGGGTTCTCTGCCAAGCGATAAATAAAAATTTGTTTCAATTGTATTGGCTAGCTAAAAAATTTAAATAAAAAGGAATGGGGTCTTCGAGAATTATTAAAAATTCGAATTCGCATATTTTTGACGATTACAATCCTTGCTCTACTTCATATACAAGAAAGCAAAAATTAGTGAAGGACTAAATTTTCGATATTAATTTTTTTTTTTTGTGTTTCTACAAAATTAACCCTCTTTTCAGTTTAAGAGTTTTAAATATTTTCGAAAATAATACTTTGTCCCAAATTAGATGCTATATTTGGTTCAACCAGATTTTTTGTGTCGACATATATTTAGTTTCCGACAGAATGGTACAAGTGAGGGACAAGTCCCATCCATGCATTTCTACTTGTGATTATTTCATTGTTTTTAAAAAAATATTATATATTTTTTTAATGGAAACATTCATAGTTCAAACCTAGAAAATTTCCAAATAAGATTTTCATTTTCTTGTATAAAAACAATGAAATAATCACAACAAGAAAATGCATGGGTGGGACTTAATATTGATCATCAATGTACATTCGATTTTCAAGAAGTAAAATTTATATGTGAAAATATTTATATTTTGTTACTATGGCAACCATTTCTCCTATCTTTTCTATGGAGTACAAAAGTAAAGTGGTCTTCAGAAGATTTCAATGGCAAAATGGGAATATACATTTTAAAGAGCATCTAAAAAATAATAAATTTTTTTGAATTTTAATCAAAATTGTTGGAGCGAATTTAGAGAAATGGAAAAAAACTGATAAAGTGCATCAGTAAAGTACTAGTACTCTTTGGCCGATTTTGTTCGAAAGCTTTCATGTCACGTCCCATGGGGGTGCCTAACTTAAATATAAAATTTCAACCTCCTAGCTCTTTCCGTTCTTGAGATATTCACAAACACACGAGACACAGATAGACACACAGACAGACCATGTCACAAACCACTTTTTACTTTCTCTTACCTATGTATATATGTAATATATATATAGAGAGAAAGTATTGGATTCATGTCAAAAATTCGATGTCGAGATTTTGATGGATCTTCATGTTTTGAGGTCCCCTGAATCTAAAAAAGTGGTTTTCGCGACATGGTCTGTCTGTGTGTGTGTGTGTGTGTGTGTGTGTCTGTCTGTGTGTGTGTCTGTGAACAAAATATCTCAAGAACGAAAAGAGCTAGGAAGTTGAAATTTTAGAGTTGCCTCAGGGCTATTGTGCAAAGATCCTATATTCCAAATCCAGGGCTTGCTTTAGGATTATGCTTTACATTAAATAAATATTTTTATTTAATTGAAAAATCCTTGCATGCCAAGGATTTGAACAGGGATCTTCTTTTACAGAAGCTGACACCCTAGCTCCAAAACTACAACCAGCTCTTCTCTTCCTTTTCTTTCCCCCTTTTTCGACTTTCGCCACTACTTTGGTTACACCCTATATATTCAATATAATGAATCAACGACTGATCGGCCCTAAAATATTAATATGATCAGAGCCCATTACAGTAAAAATCAATTTTAATCTGCTCAAAATTTTGCGATACCTGATAGTTATTGTCATAGAATTCAAAGATGAAGCAAGTTAGTGGAAATTGTAACAAGAACTATTTCCCTCTGAAGATTAATTAATTGTATTATTATCTCACGAACACAGAGAGAGGAGAGATTTGCTTTAATAAATTATATAAGGAGAGAGGGGGTGGAAAAAGCGATATGAAAACAAGAATTTATGAGATCAAGGTAGTTTTTGACAAATATTAACTTTTGTTGTTGTTGTTGTTGTGTTTTGATGGTGGTGGAGGAGACGACCACTCCCTAAAGAGAGAAGAAAATAAGATAAACCGGGTGGGTAGTCATGATTGATGAACGTCGGTCGGTCACCATGGGGAAGGACGAATTTAAGGAACAGGAGCAGCAAAGAATCTCATGGGATCCGCCATTAGTACAAAACGCCATTATTTGGACACTCTCGGATGACAATTGAAATAATTCCATGGGATGGTCATTTTTCTTTTTCTTTCTTCGTCACATTAAATTAAAATTGAAGCAAAAGAGAGTGCAAGGGAAACTTATCTTCCTTTAATCTTTTAAAAAGGTTCTAACAAAATAATGTAATCTATTTTGTACTACAGAAAAATGTAATTGGAATGTATTTAATCCCTAACACTCTCCTCATTTTTTATTACCAATGAAATATGCCTCTACACGAGTAGTAATGTTTCCAGAACCTCAAAACGTGTATATTCGTCAAAATCTAGACATCGAATTTTTGACATGTATCCAATATATATTAGGAGATAAAAGAAAGAAAAAAAATCTGGTGTGACTGGCGCACAGCACACAACTTTCTCTCTCCTTACCTTCGGTAATCGAAAGTTGTGCACTGTGCTTGTCACACCAGATTTTTTTATGTCGACATGTATTTAGTTCCCGGCAATAGAGGAATATTTGAATTCAGATGTAAAATTTATAAGTATGGGGAAATATTTATATTTTGTTACTCCATGGCAACCATTTCTCCCTATCTTCCCTATGAAGCACAAAGAGTAAAGTGTGCTTCAAACAATTTTGTGGGCAAAAAAACGAGAATATACATTTGAAAGAGCATCTAAAAAAATAATTCATTTTTTGAATTTTAATCAAAATCGTTAGAGCGCGAATTTTGAGAAAATCGAAAAAAACTGAAAAAGTACATCAGTAAAGTACTAGTACTCTTTGGCCGATTTTGATTAAAAAAGCTTATTTTTCTTCCGGTCCCGGGGGGTGTTTAACTTCCAGATATAAAATTTCCAGCCTCATAGCTCAATTCCTTCATGCTTAAAAGTGAACACAGACACACACACACACCACACACAGACAGACCGTGACGCGAAAACCACTTTTCTTTTGGATTCAAGGGACCTCAAAACGTGAGAATCATCAAAATCTCGACATCGAATTTGTGACATGAATCCAATATTTCTATCATATATATATTACATATATACCATAGGTAAGAGAGAGTAAATAAAGCCTGGGAAGCAGCGCGTAAACAAACGTCACCCGTGAACTCTTTCCTCCTCTTCGGTAAATAGAACGAAGATATTGCACAATTTATTTAAAGTTCAGGAAGTACCAAATGAGTAACGCAGCTAGTCGTTTTTCAATGTTTATTTAAATATAAAGTGCCAGTGCCAAAGTTTCGGTCACATATAGGACCATCATCAGGGACAAGCCATTGTCAATTTATTATTCCTCTTGGTCAAAGGAATTATCAATAATACAAACAAATTCAATGACCAAATTGTTAAATTTATTGTGTTATTATGGACTCTCAGTCCAATATGACCAAGAGGAATATATAAAATGACAATGGCTTGGCCCTGATGATGGTCCTATATGCGACCGAAACAGTTGGCCCTGGAACACCTTTATATTTAAAAAAAATTCTGAAAAAACGACACTAGAGCTTCAAGTTACTCATTTGGGACTCCCTGAACCTTAAATAAATTGAGCAAGTATGTTCGCATACCGAAGAGGAGGAAGGAGAAGAGGGTGAGAAGGAAGTTTCTTTCGAGTTTGTTTACGCGCTTGCGTTCCCAGCTTATTTATCTTTTCTTCTTTATCTCTATATATATTGGATGAAAGTCAAAAAATTCGATGTCTAGATTTTGACGGAAATACACGTTTTGAGGTCCCTCTCTATCCAAAAATTCCTAAAAAGATTTCTTTTTCTACTACTGTCGGAATCACAAATTTTTTATTTTTTAATTTTATTTTTACTTAATTGCTAGAGATTAATTTGAATAAATAAGGAGGGAGTCTAAAATGCTGTAGATACCGAAAAAGATTTTAAATATAAAAAATAAATATCCAACCCTGAATTCCCCTAAACATTTTTAAATTCCATCCCTCTCTCCCTTTCTTCCAAATAACACTCTTGTTTATTTTTTTAAATTTAGAAATTTCTAGTATAATAAATATCCAATATAATCTAAATTGAAAATAATAAATAGGAGAGGGTAAAGTTGTATAAAGGCTATCATTTCATTTTCTCTTAAAAGGGTGAGAGAATGGATGGTCCAGAATGGAGGGATGTTTTTCCCTAAGGAGTTGGGTCTACCTTAAAGGTTGTTCAGTTTAAGCTAAGAGGGTTTGTTGTCAAAATGACCCCCTCTACCCCCTCCTATCCCATCCCAGTGATTGATAACTTTCCAATACCCACACGCCCTCTTTCCTTTATCCACATTTAGTTATAAATAATAATAGAAGGGAACGTGTTGCTCATTAAATTAAAATTTATATTTTATATAGCTGCTTTAAATTGGAATATTAACATTTCCATCAAATAAACATCATTATTTGGGGAATTGAATCCAAGAGGGGGACGAATTAAATCATTGTAGAAATTTGCTGTGGAGTTATAACTGAAAGGTAGGCAACCCAATTTCAGCGAAATCATGCATGGCTATCCCTGAAGAGAAGGCAGAGGAGACTAAAACCCCTCTATGAGGGAGAAAAGGGGATGTATCAGACGCCCCGCAATACGCGAGACATTCAAAGATTTGTCCAGCATCCAGTGGCTAGATTAATGCAATTTTGTCGGGGGGGGCGGTTTTTTTTTTTTTTTTATTTTTTTTATTTAAGGACTTTGTCAGCTTATAAGGCCATTTAGACCCTTTCCTATTTATTTAAATTGATTGGTAACTAATTCACTTGAAATTAAAGCCCAGAAATCATAATTTCTTTAGACCACTAGTTTTTATAACATTGTGAATTTCTTCTCGGGGGGGGGGGGGGCGATCGCCCCTTCCGCCTCATATTCCCCCTGCCGCATCCCGTAAAAATTGAAGCTTTGACTTCTCGGCAAATCCCCTATTTTGTTTGCAAACGTGACTGAGCGCCCATGCAATAAGCATAAATTCATAAATATCTCACAGATTACAGTTTATGTGTTTATTGTTGTTACATATTCTAATTCTGTACACCTCGTTTATGGTAAAGTTTTTGAAAATTTTCACATTCAAAAGTTTCTTATATTTTCAAGCCAAATTTAAAAAGTTAAATTGTAAAGTAAAAAGCCACAAAAGAGTTGGAAGAATCCTTCCGAAAAAAATTTATATTTTATTCATTGTATCCCGCGAACTCAATTCCAAGTCTGGCAATCCTGGAGGGAGTCTGGACTCTATAAGCTTCAACTACACAGGTCAACAAAAAAAACATTTTTTTTTTTGTTGGCTTTTGTTAATTCGTACAGGGGTTGGACAAAATAAAAATAAAAAACAAAATTTGTGTACCTTTTTCAGTTTTTTGCTTATATCTCGTAAACTAAGGATATTTTGTGCACCATAATAAATTAGAAAGTTGTAGAGAATAAAATTTGCTAAAATTTGGTTGATAAAACGAATTTGTAGATCCAATATTAACCGACATACGACCGATCAGAAAGTTTCATTTCGAGATACTTTGGACTTTTTCCAGTTTTTCGCTTATATCTCGCAAACTAAACATCTTTTGTGAACCATAATACAATACAAAATTGTAGAGTAGAATTGCTAAAATTTGGTTGATAAAACGAATTTGTAAACTCACTATTACCCAAGAAACAGGCCTAACGAATTTTTCTCTTTGTTTACATTCGAGAAACTTAGTCGTAACTCGGTTAATATTGGGTCTACTCAGTGGTTTCCAAACTTAATGTTACCACGCCTCCCTTAAAATTTTTTAATCTTATGACGCCTCCTCCCCCTCTCCCATTTTATAAAATAATACAAAAACAAAAATTTTTAATGCTAAAAAATATAAAATTATATAAAAATATTTGTTTTATTTATTATTTATATTAAAACTAATCATTTGGAAAATTGGTCCTGGTGGCCGATATTCGCGCATCCCTTAGAAGACTAGTCCGCGCCTCAGTTTGGAAAACGCTGGTCTACATATTCGTTTTAACAACCAAATTTTAACAAATTTAATGCTCTACGACTTTGCTGTTGTAAGGTGTTCATCAGGGCTCTGTTTTGGGGCCTCTCCTGTTCTCGATTTTTGTATCGGTGTCGGGGAACACTTTAAATACTGCAAATATCATCTGTATACAGATGATCTTCAAATTTATATGCCATTTCCGGCATTTGGCATGGTTAACGAGGATGTTGAGTCGATCCTGAATTGGGCTGGTGACAGTAACCTCAAGGTCAATGAGAGCAAAACAAAGTTCATCATCTTTGGTTCTTCTAGGTTCTTAAACGTGATTGATTTCATTCCACCAATACATTTAAATACTCAGATCATTGGCTATTCCGAGTCGGTGAGGAATCTAGGTATGTTTTTTAATTCTACCCTAACCTGGGGGAAAAAAATAGGAAATGATGTAACTTCACGGAGTGCAGGTAGATGGCTACGGCCAGAGGCCGGTTGGGTTTGAGGTGTGTGTCTCCGTGCACCTCGGGTAAATAAACGGGGATCCCGATAGGAATTTCAAATAATAATAATAATAATAATTGACATCCTACATCCTAAAAAATAAAAACTCTGGATACCTCTTTGAAAAATATCTCTATAAACATGTCAAATAATCACTTCATTAACTAAACATCCTCTTGTCCATATTCTTTTGTATCTTTTTTATTTCATTTTGTTTCTAATTTTATTTTTATTTTTTTTATTTTTTGTTATTTTTATTGTCTCATATTATCTTATTGTCTATGCACAGTGAAGAAATGGTGACCCTTAATAAAATATCAGGGGAAACCTTAATAAAAAGTTCAAGGTAAGAAAAAATTTGAGTATATTTTCAATATATGGCAATTAACATAAATTATGGATTTTAATTTATTTCTTGCTTTACAGGTGGTAAGAATAGATAAAATGAAAGAAAATTGATTATAAATGATTGAACTAACTTGCTCAAATTATTAATTATGTTTAAATAGTGTAAAATATTGTTAAACGTAATGTTAAATGTTAAATAATGATGTTAAACCTAGAAGAGAATTAAATAAAAAATATTAATTATTTAATTCAAAGAGTTTTATTTTTCCGATTTTACTCACCCAATTTGGTAACACACAATATATATGTAAAAAATACTTTCTCTCTCTATATATTTCATATATTATCAAGAGAAAGTAATACACTGCCCCGCAAAAAAAGTGGCGCACTTTGTTTCTTCTTAAAAAGACCTATTTTACTCTACCTTAATGATACTGAAATTTATTAAACATTTAATATAAAGTATCTTATACATTTCTAAGTAAATTTAAAACAAATCCATATCATTTTAATAAATAATTATAATTTAATCAAAACAAAGACAAAAATGTTGAAATTTTTTTATTAACGCCAAATTTTTAATATTTTAAAATAATCTTTCCATTTCAGTTTTTCTCTGTTCTATTTATTGGAAATTCTTATAAATACAAAATTTTTAATTAATATCCAACAAAACATATCGAGATTAAGTTGATTTGTCTCAAAAATTGAAAATACACATATTTTTCTTTATTTTATTTAAATTGTATAATTTGATAAAAATGTTTTGAATTTGTGCTAAAGTTACTTAGAAATGTATAAGTTTATTAATATTAATATTAAATGTTTAATAAATTACACTATCATTAGAATAAATTAGAACAGGTCTTCTTAAAGAAGAAACAAAGTGCGCCACTTTCTTGCAGGGGAGTGTAAAATGAAGAAGGAAGCGTAGTTAATCAAGACCACATCTGTGGGCTTCACTTCAACCGTATTAGTTATGTGTACGAAGTGTATTAGAAATATGGCCGGTGAGTTAGTCGGTCAGCCTGCCCGTGCGATAGATAGGGATTCGAAATGACGTCATGCAGGTGTTTAATTATTTTGATGTTAGATGGAGACTCATTCATTACTCAAATTTGAAAAATATAAAAGCAATATACAAAATGACATTGGCGGCGGCCACACACAGTGTTGCGAGAGAAAAATAACTTTTTTGAGTGCAAGGCAAAATAAAAGTACGTCTCCCTTAATGTGTCCGAAAAAAAAAATTATCACAGAAGTAGTAAGTGGTTAAAAAAAGTTATCCACAATTTTAAAGAATAAAGAAAAATTTTACCGAGTCATTTGCGCGAAAATCACAAAGGGGGCCAGAGATGGTGAATTCCCTATTCTCGAGGATTCGTTAGCCAAGTGGCTCCGGCACTGTAGATCGTTTTCATTATTTTTATTTTTTTATTTTAGGCTATATATAAAATGTATGTAATACATTTCATACATGTCTATATTTTCAAAAATATAAAAACTCTAAATAATTCGAATTTTTCTTCTGGTCCCTTGGATTTTGAATTATCAAGAGTCAACTGTATTTCATATATAGTGTAAGAGAAAGTAAAAATTCCCAATCTTCTTATATTACAGCCAAATTAGTTGGCCTACTTAAGAGAGAAATTAATTTTTATCTCTTTGATAGTAGGAATTTGTTAGTTTAAGTGTCATTTAAATAGAGTATTTAAGGCTAAATTTATTTAAAATGGAAAAATGATCAGACTTTTTTATTTGGTTTAATTTTTTTTTTTAATAAGAAAAAATGTCGCAATATATATTTTTACATTGGGTTGATGAACTCGTGAAGACCCAGAATCGGCGAGAATGAATACGAAGCGTTAAATTAAAGAAATCAACGGGCGAGTATTTTTTTGAAGAAGTTCATCTTAATTATATCAGGAGTTATATATATATATTTATTTATTTATTTATAAAAAATAAAATAAAATAAAAATGGCTGTCGATGGAAAACCAAAAAGGAAAAGAGTCTGCGGAATCCAAACCGCTTTCATCCTTTGAAAATTTATGAATAACACTGGTTGAAAAAAATGAACTTTTTTTGTTTCCCTAGAATAAAGATATGAAATTCTAGAAGTATTTTTCCTGCTGAATTAAAATTTCATTTCAGTTTGCTCCATCAGGCGGAGTTTTAGAGATATAGAGAAAAATAAATTTTAATAGAAAATGTGCTCTGAAACGGCTCTTATGTTCAAAATATTTTTAAGGCGATACCCCTTAAAAATATGCAGATAGTTATAACACATATATTATATATTTTAAGTTTCACCCAATTCGGAGATCATTTAGACGTGCCGTAAACGGCTAAAAGTTTAGGAAAATCGAATTTTTTCAGTTTTTTTTTTTTTTTTTTTTTTTTTTTTACTTTCTCGTATAGAATATAAAGATGAAAGTACAATAGTATTGTAATGGTGAAAAAATTCGACTTCGAGATTTTGATGTTTCTCCACGTTTTAGACCTCCCTGAATCAAAAAAAAAAAAAAAAACATTTTGGGCATTATGTGTGTGTGGGGGGGGGGGGGGGGTCCGTGTGTGTGAACAGGATTGCTTAAAAGCAGCTAGATGGATGAAATTTGGTATATGCTCCTTACATTAAAATTGTAGATTTCTATCAACTTTTGGAGTAAATACGTCACTTGAAAGTAGTAGTTTACCTAATAAGTTTTTTTCAAAAATTTTGAAATTTTCAATTTTTTCTGTTATAGGTATTATGATAAAATACTTATTTTTAAAAAGTTTTTATTCTTTGATATTTTTCCGAAAACTGAATAGTTTTTGAAATAATCACAGAAGAAAACGACATTTTTCGTAAATTTTGAAAAGAAAAATCAAAACAAAATCATACAGGTGTCATTAAAAAACATGTAAATATAAACAAATTCAGTTGTGAAACAAATGATTTGGCTTTTTAAAATTATTCATTCGTAAAAATCTTTATTATTAACGAAATTATGAACAAAAACGTCATCAAAGAAAAAACACAAGTGCACTCACTGGTCGAAAAAAATGGACTTTTTTTCTTATACACAAGAATAAAGAAAGATATGAGATTCTATAAATATATTTCATGCTGAATTCAAATATCAAGTGTCGCCTTAAATATTTCCAACATTCTACATAAGAGCCTTTTTAGTGCACATATTCTATTAAAATTTATTTTTCTCTATATCTCTAAAACTAGGCCTGATGGAAAAATTCTAACTATTGTACATATCTGAATTCAGGATGAAAAAATGCACTAGGTTCGGTAATCAGATTTTTTGTGAAGAAAACCTTGTCGACCAGAGTAATAGAGTAATTAATAAAATGGAGATGTTCAGTCCCTGAATGAAACGCCACCCGCAAAAAGCCAACTAGCACAAATCTGCCGTTAGAAGGCAAAACTCAGAAGCAAGCGCGCATGCTTGGTGCGTAAGCTTCCACCCCTCTATAAAGGGAGCCTCGCTGGCTCTCTGCTCTCATTTCTCTCTCTTGCCTTGATTCAACACACAACTATGTCAAGTCGCAAGCGGGAATCAACACTCTAAACGCCAACTCGCATTCTCTCTCGCCTCGAGCACACTTACAACGGCGTCGTCGCAAGCGGGAATCAACATTTTATTCTCTCTCCTGGGAATCAACATTCTTATTCTCTCTCCTGCCTTGATTCAACACACAACTACGTCAAGTCGCAAGCGGGAATCACCCAGAATCTCGTTCATAAATCGTTGAAACATTTGCGCTGCATTCCTAAGACCGAAAGGTATGAATGGAAATTCATATAAGCCAAAAGGTGTTGTAATGGCAGTCTTTCCAATATCTTTTTCAGACACAGGAATTTGCTGATACGCTCGAACTAGATCAAGAGAGGAAAAACATTCATTCCGTTAAGAAGATTACTACTATCTTGTATGTGCCGAAGAGGATATCTATCTGGAACTGTCGCAACATTCAGTTGTCTATAGTCCCCACAGGGTCTCTAATCACCGTTACTTTTAGGAACCATGTGTAGAGGACTCGCCCATGAACTCTTAGATGGTCTGCATAATCCCAGCTCCATCATCGAATCGAATACCCTTTTGGCAACTTTAAACTTTCCAGGATCCAGCCGTCGAGGCCTACTAAAAACCGGGGGGGGGGCTTTTGTTTCTATGTGATGTTTTGTGGAATGCTTGACAGAAACCTTTGATACAGGGCACTGAATTGTTATAGCCTTATATTCTTTCAACAAACGCCCTAGTGAACTATTGGGGTCAATACTACTAATGGATAGATGAGCTGCATTTTCACAAGTGAATAATTTGGACTGCCCTAATGCCTTCCTATCAATAATTTGTTTCCCAGTAAAATCGATTATTAGGCCGAAATGTATGATGAAATCCGACCCTATAATTGCGCTCTGTACATCGGCTATAAGAAATTGATAGGTGAAGCGACGATTTAAACCTAAATCCAGGACTAGTGTTCTGTGGCCATATACAGCTATCTTGGTGAAATTAGCAGCAAAAAGATATCTAATAACTGAGTTTCTACGATCCGAAACCCTTGGGGGAATGAGCGAAACATCAACGCCACTATCTAAGAGAAAGCGAATTTTAGTCAACAGATCTTGTACAAAAAGGCTGCAAGATTTACTATGGCAGGGACAGGCCGCCACTGACTGCCTCATTAGTTTTTCGAACGGTAATTACACAGAGAGCGATACCTCTTAGCCCTTTTACCAAAATTTTCATGATACCAAAAAACTTGGTTATGAAAGGACCGAGAGGATGAACTTCGTGATGAAGTGCGCCTAAAAGAAGAGGGACTTCTACTCCTAGAAAAGTGCCTCCTCAGTGAAGGAGCTTCTTATTCAGCTTTTAAAGATCTCAATTCCTTACGAAACTCCGCAATTTCCTCCTTTAAAACAAAATCATTCGACTTAGCTTCTGAAGAAAAAGCAGATACATTTGGTTGCGCCACATCAACAATCTTATCAGCCATCTCACTTAATTTTTCTAAATCTTCCCAGATAACCTCAAATATAGCCTGCGTGGATAGCTGGTTGCTGTATTCTCTACAAGGTTTTCAACCGCGCTCTTTTCCTATGACGTAGTGTTTTGATTTTTCCTGAGAATGTTTTTAGGAAGTATTTTTCGTGCTGAACACGAATTTATATTTATTTTTGAATTTTAATGAAATCCAACGCGACAATTTAATGTTTAAAGTAAGTACTTTTTTGTAATTTTTTTTACAATTATATGCTTACAAAGCGCATGTAGAGCCATATAGCAAAACCGACTCCGTACATTTCTCCATTCAAACATGTACTTTCAGATGGCGTTTACAGTTTTTGCGGTAATTTGCGGTTTTTGAAAATAAGTCACTTTTAAGTTCAAATTTGTGTGAATTCTTCATTAAACTGATTTTGTTTTTTTGATCATCAGTGATTTTATTAAATTAATATGTTAAAAGCTGGTGTACATCATGGGCGTAACTAGGGGACATGCCCCCCCAGAAGGCTCGTAGCCCGCCTCCCCCCTCCCCCAGAAAGCTCCCTGTCCCAAAAAAATTGAGAAAATATGGGGCTTTCCAGGCCCTCCGGAGGATAGCTGGTCCCATGGCTCCCCCCAACAGTCAAACTCTCTGGTTACGCCCATGGTGTACATTCACAGAGAAATGATTAGCATCATTTATTTCAAATTTTAGATTTTACTAGTTTTTGATATTATGCTATTATATAAAGTCATCTGATAATGCAGATTCAGATATAGATTCCACCAGTGAAGATTCTAATGAAGTTTCATAATTTTCCATTGTTTTTTATATTTGTTTTTTATATAGAATTTTTATGTACCTACTACTTGAATGTTGTCATGTATTTTTTTATTATTTCATCTCTCCTTAAGTACCTACTACTTTATTATCATATATTTCTTATAATACATTATTTTATTACTTGATACGTTTTTATGTGTTCTATTGTTTAGGTTTTTTGGTAGGGGAATGTAAAAAATGTAATCAGTAGGTAGAAAAACATATATTTTGGTACCCATCATGAAAAAATCCAAAATTTTGAAATTTCTCCCTCCCCCTACCTCCTTTCAGTTGGGGTTTTTTGCGATAAAACTGCGAAAAACGTAATCAGGAGGTAGAAAAACATATTTTGATACCCATCATGAAAAAAATCCAAAATTTTGAGATTACCCCTCCCCTTCCAGTGACCCTTTTGAAGTGGGGATGAACTCAGCATGTTCCAAAATCCCTAATACCGAAGTTAAGTTTCAGATTTTTGGCGCCCTAAAATTTTTTTTGGGACAACTGTGCGGCAGTCTCTGCATCCAAAGCTGCTTCAAAATATCCTTTGATGTCCCGGAGCCAGCTAGTGTTTTAATTTCTCTGAGGAGTTGAGATGGCTTTCTATCTCCTAACTCAACTCCAGAAAGGAGTTTCCTAATTCTTTGTTCGTCACTATCCGATGATCTTTGTATTATAGCCTTTTTTAAGTCTGAATAGGTTATCAACATCCTTTAGAATATCCGCAACTCTCATTAGAATGTTGCCATCGAGGGCTGACACAAGATAATTATATTTAGTAATATCGCTTGTTACCTTTGAGATTTGACACCAAGGTGACACCAAGTGACCACCTGGCCATACGTTGCTCAACACTCCCCTCTCCCCCTTGTGACGCATGGTAACGTTCTACAAAACCCCCCTCCCCCCAAATTGCGTTACGTAATACTTGTAAGCTCCCACAAATTAGAGACGTTGAACGTAAAAGAGTAGAATCGCGTCTGTTTAGTAGCGTATCCAGGTGGGAGCGAAGGGGAGCGCTCGCCTCCCCCCCCCCCGCTCCAGGCGCATCAAGCTTTTGGCGCCCCTCGCGCATCCGCTTTTTCCCAAAGTCTCCGGCTTTTTTTTTGAAATTTCAGAATAAATTCATTTTATATCACAAATCCGGAGAAAAAAAGCAAACAAAAAAAAGCCCATACGAGATTCGAATATTAAAAAAATAAAAAGGTCGAACGAAAAACGGCGCCCCAGTTGAGCTTCGCCCCCTCCGCCCTCAGAGGCTAGTTACGTAGTGGGCGTTTACCCCTTCCGTTTCACTGGGGAACACTGGATTCGTGCGCGGAGTGGGATAGGATTTGTGACCTTGATCGTCATATAATATTCCAAATTAAATTTATAATAGAAAAATATGAGAATAATTAGAACATGTATTGAATATAATATTTGTATGAATAAAAAGAAAATAAGGTTTTATAT